>JAQGBT010001311.1:0-33627 GCA_034698585.1 Disparrhopalites patrizii
GAAATTTAGAAGGCAAATTTAAAAGGGAAATTTAGAAGAGAATTTAGAAGGGAAATTTAGAAGGGAAATTTAGAAGGGAAATTTAGAAGGGGAATTTAGAAGGGAAATTTAAAAGGGAAATTTAGAAGAGAAATTTAGAAGGGAAATTTAGAAGAGAATTTAGAAGGGAAATTTAGAAATGAAATTTAGAAGGGAAATTTGGAAGGGGAATTTAGAAGGGGAATTTAAAAGGGAAATTTAGAAGAGAAATTTAGAACAAATTTGAACATAAATTTCTACATGTCAAACCTTAAACATAGTTTTTGGATCCCACCTTCAGCCAATTCCGTGATACGCTGCATGGCAATTAACACAAAGATGGTAAATATACTCAAATGCCAAGCTAAGTAATACATCAGAATGATGTCTATCAGAAGGAAGACACAAAAAATGAGCCAGAATTTGCACGAATGGATCGGGACGAGCGTAAAATCGGAATTGGGATACCAGATCAACATCACAGCAAAGCCGACGGGAAAAATTAAACAATTTACAATGACGAGATTGAATGTGAAATTTCCTGGGTCCAATTTAATTCTATCCTGATGATCTCTGTTGGCTTTTGGTCCATGAAAAATGAAGTTCCCGTGGATTGCGAATATTGGCCCGTACATGTAGAAAGTGCATAGACAGGACCAGCAGAGTACATACGTAGCCATGGAAGCCGCTACGATTGGCAAGCTAAACAAGTTTAACTCCTTGAAAAGAGAATTTGCTAGTTTCCAAATTATAAAAACGCCTCGGGCAAGAGCGAGACATGTCCAACGTTTCCACGTCTTCAATTGTGCCGGGTGCTTTGGGAACACTCTAAATGTGTCGGGGGTGATTTCCAAAGAGGAAATGCTGAGCCGAGAAATTCGTGCAAAGGCACTCAAGACCAACTTGGTGTAATATTCGGATTTCATTTTAATGTTACTATTTTTGTCGCTGACAGCTTTTAAGAGCTTCCCGTATAGTCTTGTCTGATTTGGCTTCGGGCTACCGAATGAGCTTAGGGGGCTAATTCGAAAAAAGATCTTACGACAAAGGCAATGCAATTACTTGCGCAATTTCGTCCTACGTTCCTTGTCCCTTTTCGTGAACAAGCTCCAAGGGAAATGGTGGAGTTATAAGACATTTTATATGCGTAAGCACTTGTATGCTTTAGGACTTAGGAAGTGGAAACCGCAGAATAATGCTATTGAATTATTTTCAATTTGATAAGGTAAATCAGCATGATGAGAGCAGTCATGCACTATATTATACACATACATATATGTATGTGTATAATATAATATACTGTATTTGCTTACCCTAAATTCAATTACGCCTGAATCCAGCATAAGAATTGAGAATATTATGGGATCAAAATTTAACATGTAACTTAATACTTATTTGTGTAATGCCTCAGTTTATTAACGGAATTTTTATTGTCGTTTTTCAGTCTGCAAAAATCAGTTTTGGTAGATTTAAATGAAACAGTAGGCGCAATACATTTAGTTTATAGTCCTTAGCAACATGTTTGTTTGGATTAGAAGAGGTATGTCCGTGAGAAATTTTTTTTCGCAATTTTTTCGCATTATTTAGTTTACGATTTAATATATACAGCGGAGTCTCTCTACAACAAGTTTCTTTATAACAACATTTCTCTGTAAAAACATTATTTTTCCAGCCCCTCGTACATATAAGGTGCATATTAAATGTTCTATATTATCAACTTTTCTCTGTAACAATAATCTTCGCACTGCCCTTCAGTTGTTATAGACAGACTCCACAGTGCGTCAAATTTGCTGGTGTCCGTTTTACTCTCTCGTTTTTGCACTTTCTTCAAAATTTTGCTCAATTAATTAAAAATAAATACTACGTAGGTGCATTATCTACACAGGTATGGCCTCATTAATTTCGATATATTGAGGACGAACGAGTGGAAAGTTTTATAATTTTGTCCGCTGTAAAAATGAATGCTGTTATAGGGAACTTCTTCTAGCACATGTACAGTGGAGTCTCTCTATAACAACATTCAAGGGAAGGATGAATAATATTATTCAAGAGAAATTTTGTTACGCAGAACATGATTAATTTTGGGGCAAAATCATACTATAAGTACAAAAATCCCAATTTAAATAGGTATTTCCATGCGTTTTAATGCGAATTACAGAATTATATTTGAAACTTGATGATTTGGCTCCAGTGCGGTGTTTAGTTTCACCAGTTTGCCCGCTCAAAAAATGAAAGTTGTAATAGGAAACTTCTAACACGCTAATTCTATTGTGATGGGCGTGGAAAAATATATTTGTACAGAGAAATGTTGTCATAGAAATATTGCAGTTAGAAAAAGTTCATAGAGTATAAATGCTACGTACAAATAACAAATCTTGTTATAGCAAAAATGTTGTTATAGGGAGACTCCGTATTACTTTATACTTTATGCCGCATACTAAACGTACACTTTACATGCAGGCTTGTTCCCAAGTGTTCTCACACAGTCAATCGGAGTTCCCCTTCCGAAGAAAAATGAATAACTTCGCCACTTTAGCAGCTACGAACAAGCCCAATTGAAGGGAACTATCCCGATGCAATACATTAAACCCCCCAATCTTGATTTGTAGTTTCGGAAATGAAAGACAATCCCGATAGAGGCTCTCCTTCCACACCAAGCGGTTCCAGGTCCGACCAAAAAATGGGAGAGTAATTATTATTTTTGCCAGGAATACTTGTGTTGTTTCAATCGCCCGCAACGTCGTATCCCCCATTAGTTGCGTAGATGTCAAAGGAGCAGATGGCAGTATAAAGACACATAATGGTCTTTGCCGGATCCATTTAAATTTGTAAAATTGCGAGTGTGAAACAGATGGTTGTGAGGATCATGATGGCCCACTTGGAACAGAGGACGCTCACGTGATGTTTTTTCCGTGTCTGTCAATGAGTACGCAGTTATTAGTTTAAAACTTCCCGTCCCAGAAACTACAAAGTTATAGTAACATTCAGTCCTGCTAACATTTTTATGTTTGCTTTTATTTATTAACGGTTTTGTTCCATACTTTTCAGACAACGTAGCTGGAAGCAAACGATTTGCAGATATATCCCGCACTAGGTTATTTGTATTTATGCTTAGCAAATTGAAACTGTACTCCGTAAGTATAATTCTAATGAATTCAAAATTTTCAATTTGTCCAAGATATAGTGGAGTCTCTTTATAACAGCATCCAAGGAAACCCAAAATTTCGCTGTTATAAAAGGAATGCTGTTATAGAGAATACAATTGTTATGCATTCTATGTAGAAGCTTTGATGATATCGATAAACATTTACATACAGTCGACTCTCTCTATAACGGTTCCCCTTAAATCAGCAAATTTTCCCCGCTGAAACGAAAAACCGTTATAGAGAACAGAAATTTCTTTATTAAAAAATGGAGAAGGTTTTTGAGGGAAGCATTTTCTGCCACCGTTACGGAGAGAAAACCGTTATAAGGGAGCCCGTTATAGAGAGGTTCGACTGTATATGACCCCGTGTGCATATACATAGAGAGTAATTTAAAAAAGAGTAATTTTTAACCGTCTCCTCCATTTCCCTAAATTTCCGTCCGTATACTGTCCTTTTATTGTATTAGCACATTTTACCGACAGGCTCGTCACATGTAGCGACCACAAATCAACTCATATTTAAGTAATTAATATATTAATCCTATGCACATATATACAAAATTGATTGGTCGGTAACACAAATTTCCGGTATGTGCTCAGATAGCAAGTGAAGAAGTAAATATGCATGCATATGCATACATAACAAAATAATTTATTAAGTAGGTACATAACAACGATTTAAAAACGAAAAAGGTTTTTTAAATAGCATTTACGGTTCCACATTACTCTTGCCCTCGGTGCCTACGCCCTAATATATTTTACCAGCACGTGTCTCACCCCCTGGCCTTGCAATGTTAATGGCGGTATCCTTTCCGAATTAAAATGAGCGTCTGTGCCACTTTAGCAGCCACGAAAAAGCCCAGTTGAAGGGAACTGTCCCGGTTCATAACAGTAAACTCTCCAATCTTGATTTTGGGCTCCGGAATTGAAATACAATCTCGATATAGACCTTCCTTCCACGCCAAATCGCGCCAGGCGAGACCAAAAAATCGGATTGAAATAGTCGTTTTGACCAGAAAATATTGTGTTGTCTCAATCGTCCGTAATGCCAAATCCATGCCTAGTACCATGACGAAGAAAGTATAAATTCCTGTATAAAGGCACAGGATGGCTTTCAGAGGATTGGCTGAAATTTGTATTATCCCCAGAGTGAAATAGCTGGTGGAGCAAATCATAACGCCCCACTTTGCACACAGAATGATGATGGGATAAGCGATATTGCTGAAGTGCCAGCAGAGTTGAAATTGACGGCAAAGCGTCACTGCGGGTGATACATCTCTGACCCTAATATACATTTTATTCTTCCTAAAATGAAAGAAAAAAACAAATGCAATTTAGGAAGGCAAATCTATATACAGATCAAATTACAGTCAATTCTCTTTATAACGGTTTAGCAAAAAGCAGCCTGAAAAACCGTTATAACGAATAACGGGTAGAAAGTAAACCGTTAAGAAACGGTTTTAATGACGGGGGATTCGAAATTACAGAAAAACCGTTATAGCGTGCGAGGGCGAGGCTCAAAAACCGTTATAACAAAAAGTAATTTATGGCGGGGGATAGATAAATTTGAAAAAACCGGTATAGCGCGTGAGGGCGTGGTCCAAAATCCGTTATAGCAAAAAGGAATTTATGACGTGGATGCAGAAATTTGAAAAAACCGATATAGCGTGTGAGGGCGTGGTCCAAAATCCGTTATAGCAAGAAGGAATTTATGGCGGGGATTCAGAAATTCGTAAAAACCGGTATAGCGTGTGAGGGCGTGGCCGAAATACGTTATAGCAAAAGGCGTTTATTGGTCGGGAACTCAGAGCTTCCCCGATATAACGAAAAAACTGGTATAAAATAACCGTTATAGAGGAAGATTTTAGCATTGAAATAATCTCGGGCGGGTTTGTGAACACCGTTATAGTGCGAAAACCGTTGTAAAGAGGTCCGTTATAGAGAGAATTGATTGTACAACGTATGTGTTATGATTCAAACATTAAGCATAGTTTCTTTATCCCAGCTTCCGCCAATTCCGTGATACGCTGCATGGCAATCCACGAAAAAATGCCAAACACGCCCAAATTCCAAGCTAAATAATACATGAGAATCAGGTCCAGCAGGAGAAAAGCATGAAAGATTGACCAGAATTTACACAAACGAATAGGGACGATGGAAAAATCGGAATTGGGATACAAGATTTCCATGAGAGCAAAACCCAGAGGACAAATAAGAGAATTCACACAGATGAAGTTGACCATGAAATTTCGTGGGTCCAATTTGATTCTATCTTGATGACGGCTGTTTGCTTTTGGTCCGTGAATAATAAAGTTTCCGTGGATTGCCAACAATGGCCCGTTCCTGTAGAAGCTGCAGAGGCTGGCCAAGCAAAAGACGTAGCTAGCCGTAGCAGCCGCTGTGATTGGCAAGTGATACAAATTTAAATCCTGGATGAGAGTATTTGTTAGTTTCAAAATCACTAGAAAACCTCGAGCCAGAGCGAGACATGCCAGACGATTCCACGTCTTCAAATGTGCCGGGGGCTTTGACAACATTCTAAATGTATCGGAGGTGATTTCCAAAGAGGAAATGCTCAGCCGTGATAACCAGGCATATACGCCAAAAAACAACTCTGTATAATCTTCGGCTTTCATTTTTCATGTTTGTTTCGTGTTAAAAAACTTACAAGCCAAGAAACTACAAGGTTCTAGTAACTTCTAATGGTGCTAAAGTTATATTTATTACGGATTGGTACAATATTTTACGGACAATGTGACTGGAAGTAAATAATTTAAGTTATCAAGGCCTACGGTTATTTTTTATTCTATAAGCAAATGGAAACTGTGCTCTGCTAGTTTAATTCTAATGGATTCACAATTTTCAATTTGCCCAAGCAAACCTGATCAGAATAGTCACAAGCTAGGTTGAATTAAATTCGAAAATGTTTGCACATCTACATTCAATTGCCTTCAATCCGTTTTGAGGGTATCGATAGAAAATTGGATGAACCAGTGTGTATATTATGCACCCGTATGTAGGAAATATAATGTCCCAATTTACATGCAGGTTTTGCTGTGGATTTTCAGGCTCATAAAAAGTCTGTGACAAGGCGAAATAGTTGTTATCGTTATGTAAAGATACTACTAATGTAATGAAAATGTTTTGCCCAATTTAATATCAATTTGCAAACACACGTAAGTTGAACGGAAGTTAGTCCAGGTTTGCGTGGGAGCTGGTAAAATACTACGGGGATGGCAATAATCCGATTGGTTCCAAAATTTTGTGTTCGATTCAATTCAAAGTCTGAATGGGGTCAAAACGCGCAGTTCGATCCAATTGATGATGCAAGCGCTTCAATTCGTTTCGATTCAAGGACATGCACTGAATGTCACTCCATACAGTGGACTCTCGCTATAACAACCTTGAAGGGAAGGGCAAATATGGTTGTTATATGGAAAATTTGTTATATGGAGCATTTAGTACGTACGCTACATATACGAAGGGCTGAAAAATGAAGTTGTTATAGAGAAAAAGCTGTTATAAGGAGAGTTGTTATAGAGAGAATCCACTGTATATCAAACGATCCAGAAACCCAATTTCAGTTTTTCACTTTCAGCAGATTTTAAGCATATCACATGAAGAATAAATGATTGCTTCAACTAAATCCAAGTAAAATTCATATGATATTTTTAGATTTTAGAGTTTCTACAATGTTTTAGCGGATGTTGCTCCAATTTGGAACAAAATCCGAAAAGTTCATATAAATTAATTCATTGAATGCATGGAATTTTATTTAAATATTTAATTATCACCCAATTCTGTCTCATTTTTGTCTGAGTGTGTGCCTGAGTTTGTCTGTTTCCTTCAGCCTAATTTTAATCTTTTTCTTGCGGTATATTTTTAAGTTTATATCCAACGGTTTTGTTTTGACCTCTTTCTAATGGAAATATGATATATCCGTTGCAACGGTCATTTTTGTCTCGTTCTAACGCTGGATGATGCTAAAGGAGGCAGAAGAAGGTTGGAATAAAGAGTCGGAAATGAGGCCGCTAAAAAGAGCCATAAATAAGGCCGTTATAGAAAGAGAAAAATCATGTCATAAGAAAGAGACAAAAATTAGGCTAGTAGAAATCGACAAATGGCGTGTTAGATACAAAGAGAACTATATACAATGCGATTATTTTGCCCTCATTTCCTGTACAGTCGACTCTCTCTATAACGGGCCTCCATATAACGGTTTTCGCACTATAACGGTGTTCACAAACCCGCCTGAGATATTTGCTATGCTAACTTCACTCTCTATTACGGGTTTCTCTGTTACAGTTTTGTCTCTATAACGGTGAAGTTTTGAATCCCCCACCATCCAACCTCTCTTCCTATAACGATTTTAGGCCACGCCTTCGCATACTTCTCTCGCTATAACGGGTTTCCTCTAATTTTGAATACCCCACCGTTTTGCCTTCTTCTATATAACGGTTTTAGGCCACGCCTTTCGCATATTTCTCTCCCTATACCGGTTTTTCTTTCATTTTGAATCCCCCGCCATTAAATATTTTTCTCTATAGCGATTTTGTATTATTCCTTATACCGGTTATTCTCTATAACGGTTAAGTGTGGGTACTTTTTCCTACACCGTTATAGAGAGAGTCGACTGTATTTGAGTTGCACAGAAGCCACCGTAATATGCTTGGATTCTATAGCATATACAGTCGAACCTCTCTATAATGGGCTCCCTTATAACAGTTTTCTCTCTATACCGGTGGCTGAAAATGCTTCCCTCAAAAACTTTCTCCAATTGGTAACATAGAAATGTCTGTTCTTTATAACGGTTTTTCGTTATAACGGGGAAAATATGCTGATTTAAGGGGAACCGTTATAAAGAGGTTCGACTGTAGTATTAATAGGAAAAAACGGATACCGGAAAAGTGCACAGGGGGACCCTTTGGTTGGCGAAATTTCCCCATGCTAAATCCCATTTAAAAACTGGCGGAGCCGATCTCCCGTGACCTTTCAGTTGACCTCACACGCTTCCACAATACTCCTGGCGTCTACGACCACATGTAATTTACAGTGGAGTCTCTATATAACAACTCTGAGGGGGAGGGCGAAACATATTGTTACAGGGAAATGTTGTTATAAAGAACATTAAATATGCACCTTACATGTATGAAGAGCTGGACAAACAAAATAGTTATACGGGAATTTTGTTATAAGGAGACTTGTTATAGAGAGACTACACTGTACCGCCAAATGTTTAAGGAGGTGACCTTATGATGTCAATGATGATGACCTTT
The DNA here is from genome assembly GCA_034698585.1 of Disparrhopalites patrizii. Lineage (NCBI taxonomy): Eukaryota > Metazoa > Arthropoda > Collembola > Symphypleona > Sminthuridae > Disparrhopalites > Disparrhopalites patrizii. The sequence continues at coordinate 8,440 of JAQGBT010001311.1, forward strand.
CCCAAGAAAAATGAGCGTCTTTGCCACTTTAGCAGCCACGAAAAAGCCCAGCTGAAGGGAACTATCCCGATGCATTACAGTAAACTCCCCAATCTTGATTTCAGGCTTCGGAATTGAAATGCAAACCCGATATAGACTTTCCCTCGAAGTCACGTCGTTTCAGGCGAGACCAAAAAATCGGATGGCAGTAGTTGTTTTCTCCAGGAAATCTTGTGTTGTCTCAATCGTCCGCAATGCCATATCCATGCCTAGTACGCATACAAAGAAAGCGTACATTCCAGAATATAGACACGGGATGGCTTTCAGAGGATTGGCTCTTTGTATTATCCCTAGAGTTAAATAGCTGCTGGAGCAAATCATGACGCCCCACTTTGTACAAAGAATGATGATGGGATACGCGATATTGCAGTAGATCCAGCAGAGTTGAAATTGACGACAAAGCGCCACTGCCTCTGAAAAATTCCTGGCGTTAATATACATTTTGTTCTTGCTAAAATGAAAGAAAAATGTAGTTTAGAAAGGCAATTCTATTATAGAGAACAAATTTCAACATACAGTGGAATCTCTACATAACAAGTCTCTTTATAACAACATTTCTCTGTAACAGCATTATTTCTCAAGCCCCTCGTACACATAGTGTGCGTATTTAATGTTCTATATAGCAACATTTTCCTATGCCATTAATTTTCGCCCTTCCCTTCAGAGTTGTTATATAGAGACTCCACTGTATATTTTTCAATGTCTATGTGTCCAACCGTAAGCATAGTTTTTTAATTCCAGCTTCCGCCAATTCCGCGATACGCTGCATGGCAATCCACGAAAAAACGCCAAACACGCCCAAATTCCAAGCAATGTAATACATCAGAATCAGATCTATCAGGACGAAGGGGGCAAAAATTGGCCCGAATTTGCACAAACGAATAGGGACGATGGAAAAATCGGAATTGGGATACAAGATTTCCATGAGAGCAAAACCCAGAGGACAAATAGGAGAATTGACAGAGATGAAGTTGACCATGAAATTTCGTGGGTCCAATTTGATTCTATCCTGTTGATCGCTGTTTGCTTTTGGCCCGTGAAGAATAAAGTTTCCGTGAATTGCAAACATTGGCCCGTTCATGTAAAAGTTGTAGAAACAGGCCAAGCAAAGCACGTAGATAGCCGTAGCAGCGGCTGTGATTGGCAAGTGATACAAATTTAAATCCTGGATGAGAGTATTTGTTAGTTTCAAAATCACTAGAAAACCTCGAGCCAAAGCGAGACATGCCAGACGATTCCACGTCTTTAATTGTACCGGGGGCTTTGACAACATTCTAAATGTGTCGGAGGTGATTTCCAAAGAGGAAATGCTCAGCCGGGATAACCTGGCATATGCAGCCAAAAACAAATTTGTGTAGTCTTCGGATTTCATTTTAATACTATGTGGTTAGCTGGCAAATTTTAGCCAAGAATAGTGATCTAATTCTAAAAAATATGTAAAGGCAAATGCCGTGGAAGTACATACGGAATTTTGGTTTGTGCTCCTTTGACAAAGAAGCTCTAAGAAATTTGCTGACTTGTACGGCACCTGATTTATTTATTATTGACCACATGCTCTATATAGCAAATAAAAACTACTGAGTAACTCTTATTTAATTATTTTCAATTGGATGAAGTACAAGCATGGTGAATGAAGTCATGCATACATTTAGATGTTAACTGGATTAATGTAAATTCAATTACTCCTGGTTATAGCATGAAACTATTATGGATTCATTTTTTTAACAACTAATATGTGGACGTATAATGCAGATAATTCGATGTTTAAACATCGAATTTTCCTATTCGTTTTTCGGCAAAAATTTGTCTTTAAGTATATAGTAGAAGAAATTTGTAGAAACTAAATTTTCTCACTATACTAGCTTATTCAGTAGCAAATATGTGTTGATATGGATAAAGACAGTCATAAAAGTGGAAAAATTGCGAATTGAAAGCTCATTTGCAAACATGAACCGAGGAGAAATTAATATACAGTGGAGTCTCTCTATAACAGCATCCAAGGGAATCCAAAATTTATTAAAAAAATTAAAATAATAATAAAAACATAATTTAAAAATTATAGATAGGGGAAAAATTTAAAAGCAAAAACAAGAGGCTCACGCTGCCGTTGAAGGCGCAGTGATAGAAAATAAAATAAAATTACACACTATTGGTTGCAAACCAGTGCACTAAAGCTTTCTTAGCGTTCTGATAATACGAGGTATAGCTGACTTTTTGTACCTATCAGTTTTACAAGCAACAACATTCAGCTTATTTTCGAATAATTTATTTGTCGTTTTGAAAAATATGGTTATAAAGTACAGAATTCATTAATACAATAAAAGGTAAAGGAACCGACTTCGAGCCCTGGGGAATACCATTTGTAATGTTTAAGAATGGAGAACAAATGTTTTTTTCTCTGACGCACTGTTGCCTATCCTTAAGAAAATCAACCAACCATAATACATCATGTTTTCGCACACCAAGATCTATTAATAGTTTTATTAGTACACTGTAATCAACGAGGTCAAAGGCTTTAATTAAATCCAGTAATGTAATGATTATGTACTTATTTCCCTTTTCTAGGGATTTTTAGACAAAGTCAAAGATTAACTAGATAGTGGGAAAACGACGACTTTTTTATGCATCCAAACTGATTCACTTCTAATTTATCAATAATTTGGTTGTATATCCTATCAACCATAAAGCTTTTCATCATTTTACTAAAAATATTCGTTTGAGTAATAGGTCGCAGATTGTCCAAATCATGTTTAATAAAATCTTTTAGTTTTGGCGTTGTGTATATATATACCCTTTTTTCCACTGGCTTAGTATTTTGTAGTTGTAGTACGAGAAATTTATCTAGTGTGTAAACAATGGCATTATACTACAAGCTGCTTCTTTTATCAGAGGCGCAGGTAGAGAATTAGGAATGTTGCATTTCCTTTTATTCAGCTTTTTGCAGGCATTTAATACAGCAAGCTCATTTATGTATAAACAGGGGATTCCACTATTATCATTAACATACATTCTGAACTGGTGCATAAGTATTGTTAATATAACTGAAATGATTATTTAAAGAATTAAGTGTGTACATGATGCTCTGAGCGTTAGTTTGCAGCATAATAGTTTGGGTGACCGAAACATTTTTTTAAACAGCATACGCTATTTGCAATTTTATGTATATTCACCGGGTTAGAATTTATTTGAGCCTGCAATTTCATATTGTATTGGTCTTTAGCCTCTTTGACCGCTTTTTCGAAACGTTTTTAAATTTTTACGTATTCTAATGATTTTTTATTGTTAGTATTTTTGTATTTTTTAGAAGCCTTTTCACATTATTATTTATCCACTTTTAATCATTGTGCTTGACCTTTTTTGTTTCTGGTGGAAAGCACACTTCATATGCACACTGATGTATGCTCTCAAATATGTCTACTTTTACATCTATATTATTTGTTTTATAAAGCAAATCCCAATTTGTTATGTTTATAAGGTAGCAAAAATTTTCTATATTAAATGTATTGAATATTCGGTGTTCGTGCAATGTAAAATTGTCATTTAACACAGTTATTTTTTTCTTAGGTGTTAGTTCAATACAAATATGGTACGCTTTGTTTTCTTGTAGCGGAGGTATTGAGGGAGGAGGGTCGTACCATGCCATCAGATTAGTTATTATTAGATGCAACCTGGATTTGTGATTGTCGTTTCTGGAGAAAAACGTTATAATTTTTATTATTTGTTTGAGTTCGTTAGCACTAGCAAACGTATGTAAGTGTTTCTACTTATTGAAATCACCACAAATAATAAATCCAGGAGAGACATACTTTTGCTTAATATTGTCGTAGGCTGATACCATTGACGTTAGGAGGTTTTTTTTACTGACTGCACAACTATTTGGTATGTTTTAGTTTGTATCTCCCATACGCTAACATGCGATCTTTTACCTACGTTTCACATGCCATAATTTTTAAACGGAAACGTTTTGAGTAAAAATATTTATTCATACTACAACGAGCTGTAGTGCTCGTATGCTTACGCTTAAGCTATAGGGAAGTTATAAACAGTAGAGTCGGTTGCATTTTTCGGCGCGCATACGGTATATACATAATCATTCTATTCACATATTGCATTGAGATTCATTTTGTATTGACGTTGGAACTGTATTTTCATTGCTACCGTTCCTGCCTAATGATTTGTAATGGATGTCACCTGAAGCGGCTGTTATGCCCATTTGCTCTTTGCATTAGATTTCGCTTGTTTTCTTTTGATTTATTTTCTGGCTCGCATGTGGGATTCCCCTGTTTGTATGTAAACACAAGAAACCGTTCATAATTTGGCAGAACCCACGGGAAAAAGTTCAGTTACAGCCGAGCAGAAACTCCTCATGATCAATATGTACATTTGTATGCCGGTATATGTAAAGACATGTGAGAAGTATAAGATGCAAAATGGCACAAGTCTGCAATGGTGTTTCTGAAGGAATACAAAATTAGTGCTTCTGTAGTCACTTTTTAGCTATAGATTTTTCCATGGAATATTACCCAAAAAAAAATGTTTTGGAGCATCCAAATGTTTAGTACATATTTTTAGTCATATGGACTTAATTCCGGTTGCTTCTGGTTGCCTGTGTATGTAATACAGTCTTTGTGTAAGACTTCAAAAAAAAAATCCTGTGACCCGACACTTGTGTGTATAGACAGGGCTGAAGAGACGCTTGTGTAACTTGTTCAAAAATAATTTCTCGGGACATGTGCCAAGTTTTTGGCGTGGTGCATCTTTTTGCAGTTGGGCTTTTGGAACACACTTTGCATGTTCAAAGGTTGTTTTTTGTTGCAAAATCTTGGAAGTGAATATATTTATCTATATTGATTCTCGTAAATAAGTTCAGTTTAATTTTTAAAATGGGGCATTTTTAATTATTGGAGAAAGTCAAAATAAAGAGGTATTTTTCCCCGCAAGAGTCGTGATTTGTATATATTAATTGTTTGGGGGGCGGAAATCACGGAATTGCGACTTTAATTGGTGGAGGACAAGATAAGGTGACGACGACCTTCCTTAACCATGGATAGCTCCGGGTGGACCCACATTGAAGAAGGTATAGGTCACAATAAAATAGTTTTTTTAGACTTCAGTGGTGATTCAATTACAAAAGATTTAAAGAAATTGCAGAGAAAAACAATTGAAAAAATACAATGTTGATGAAGGATAACAGTAATTAATGTGTTGAGTCGGGAACTATTATTGTTTTGTGAATTTTCAGAGGACGATGACGAAATTCCTGATCCGACCCAAATTGTGACCGTGAAAGACATTATGAACAAGAGATTACTGGCCCTGGAGAAGGCCAAAGGTCGGGTGGAAGACAGAGGGGAAAATATTTATGGGTGGGGACTTTTGCCGGATGTCATAATAGAGCAAATCTTTGGCTACCTTGACATTCGTGACCGCTACAGTTGTTCCAGCGTGTGTCGACAATGGCATCGCGTATGTACAATATTGCATACAAATATTACGTACAATGTGTGTATAGGTATTACATTGTCATGTACAAAGGTAACGATGAAACCCTTGGAGTATTTGACAACGACCAAAGTTGAAGCCCGCAGCAAAATTTACTCTTTTTCATAAACAAAATTCCATCCTACTTGCTTTGGCTATGAGCTCAAGCTATTTTTCCAATCAAATATTTAATTAAGCCATCAGTTTTGTCAACAAAGATGTCCTTCAATAAACATTTCCATTTCCTGAATAATATTAAGTGTACATAGGTACTTAGAATTAATACTCGAATAATGCTTGAATAAGGTAGTCAAATATTTTTTTTTAAATACAGGAGTTCAAATTTCTTTTTTAAATCGGCCACAGGCTACAATGCGTGCAAAAACAACTCTATTTTTATCTACTATCAATATAAACTGTCAATTTAAAACAGCATTCAAAATCTTTTAACAACAATGACATTTTCACAATATGAAACCAGCGAATTTCGTTAAATCACCCTTGTCTTAAATTTAACCAACTGAATTTTCATCAGGTAAAACAGCTATAATTCAGCTCTTTCGAAATTTCTGAAAAATAAATTTCTTCGAACACAACAACCAACATTTTTTAAATTAAAACATCCGAAATTTCTTGAAATAAAAAAAATTTGTTTTCTCCAAATAAAACAGCCAACATTTTTTCTTATCAAAACATTCGAAATTTCTTGAAGCAAAGAAATATCATTTTCTTCAACTAAAACAGTCAACATTTATTTAATTAAAATATCCAAAATTTCTTGAAATAAATAAATATCATTTTCTTCAAACAAAGCAGCCAACATTTATTTAAAAACATCCGACTTGAAATACAGAAACCAAAATTTTCTCCCCACTTAGATATCCACAATGTCGTTGCTCCACTCCAGAAAGGAACCAAAATATGTTTTTTCTTTGAAATGAATAAAAGAATCTGTATTTTTACAAATCAAATATACGTTCCAAACATTGTATGCATACACATGCGTGATTTTATTTTTCCAGGCATTTTACATGCAAAAGACTTGGGACGTGTTTGAATTACATGATACAACGCTGACGCGCCGCAAGTACAATTATTACTCCGGATGGCAGGTAAATACGTATTATGTGACATCGATTTCAAAAATAAATAAAAATACATAGAAGTTAGAAAATGTATTAGAAAATATGCTATATGTGAAATTAATGATTAATTTATTAAATCATGCATCTTTTTCGGGTTATAGCACCGTCTCGACCATCTTCGAACTCAAGCATGCATTCTTCGGGTGGGGAAATATATCCGAAAATTAATCCTCCTCCCCGTATGGAACCTTTTCAACGTCTACGAATTTATGATGCTGTTGTCGTACTACGCTGAGCGTAACGAAGGTAAAAAAATTGTTATTTTCGAAATACATATACATATAGCTATGCAATCGCAAAAAAATTAAAGGTATTATGAAGAATTTTAATTCATGTTTTTTTTTAAATTTCTTATTACGTTTTCTATTTTTCTCTTAATTTTCCAGAGGATGGCACCACGCCCTGCTTTGAGCGTGTACATTCCCTCCGGTTCCTCTTCTGGTGCAACATGGCGCACCGTCAGGAGCAGTTAGTGTATGGGACGGGCGGGAAAATGCTGGAGTCCCTCAAGAGACTCATGTCCAATTTTAAGTACCTGAAAAATCTGGAGCTCATCGACCTCCTCCTGGAACCTCCGGAAGCTTCCCATTTACTGGATGAAGTCTGCGTCCTCCTCACGGATCGCCTCCGATCCCTCACTCTCATCAACGCCACCAAAGACCATTTTAACCTCCTCCATCCGGGAGTTTTTGTCCATCTCCAGGTGCTCAAAATTAGTCCCCAGAATTTGAGTGACGAAGTCGTGGAGATTCTCTGCTCACATAATCGTCTTCAGCAACTTTATATTATTCAGAATAGCTACACGGAGCGGGCCGTACCCGTTGAGGCCAAAACGTGGGAAATGGTCGGGAAGAAATTCAACGTTTTTCTCAGGTTTCAAATTATTTCTGGTCCGAATTCGTTTTGAAATTTTTAAATTAGTCCATATTTTTTGTTCAAATTAATTTTTTCAATATCTAATTCATGTAACATAATAACATGGAGTCTCACTATAACAGCATTATTTCCGTCCTTTAAACATAAGAGGTACATATTTTGTGTTCTATATAACAATATTTTCAAGTAACAATAATTTATTTTTTTCCGTCCCTTCTGTGTTGTTATAGAGAGACTCTACTGTATATTTAATAATATGTAGATACTTACATATATTTACTATATTTATCCAAATAGTCGTGTTTAATCGTAATTACAGTTTAATATAATGCATATTAATTATTTTTGTTAGCTTGGTTAAAATTTATTTTTCGAATTACAGATAATAGAGGTTTTTTGTATTTCTGATTTTGTGGATTGAAATGCCTTCTCAAATATTAACGTCGCAAAATCCCCAAAATTTGTTTTCAAAATTCCCACTCTAATTGTTTCCAAAGCGTTCGCTTATTTTGTAAACATTCCACGGCTATTCTTCTGATAATATTCAAATTTGATTGTTCATCTCAGTTTTTTAGAGACATTTACAAAATTTTCTCTTTTATTTCTCTGAATTTTGCGTCTTTAATATGTTTTAATAAACTGTAGATAAAAAATGTAGCATTTTGATTATTTGTAATTGCAATTTCAGAACCGTTGGAAAGTTGGACCGGGAGATTATTTGGCAGGAAAAAGCGCCAGCGATATCCATTTTATATGACAGTCCTAAAACCAATGTAATTCCGAGTGTTCCGGACGCATTTTACGAAGCACTTGACATGCTTTTCTTTATGCAAGTGATATATAAATATATTCGGTTTCTGTAGAACAGTTTTTTAATACCTTTTTGTAAACCAGGTTAACTGGCCATCAATCCTGACCACGGTGGAGTATTATAGTTACATCTTGAAGGAATATGGACATTTAGGTCTCCCAAAATTCACGGGTTCCCGGAAATTTGAAGATCGCGCGGATGCCAAAATCCTTTTGCTCTGCCGGAAATGCCCGTACATCACTTCCTTGGTAAATTTTCCATATATATGCATACATACATACATGCAAACAACTGCATATAATCATTTACAAAGCTAACCTCACCCCGCAAATTTGATCGAAGTTTCCCTGGATTTTATTATTCCCAGCACCATAAAATTTGTTCACAGTAAATTAAATTAAAAAAATATTCATGCACATTTTTTTTTCCTTTGCAAATTTAGATCGTCCGAGAAAGGATCAGCACCAGCACGGCCATGCTAATTGCGGGCATGTCCCCGAACCTCAAGTACTTCCACGTGCGTGCCAATGCCCTCATCAAAAGGTGTGACTACATGCATCACCACGAACTTGACCTGGACAATAATTTTATTATGTGGATCAAGCTCCATTCGACCTCATACGACAAAATGACTGGCGAGATCGCTAAAATCTTAGGCTACGACTGGAAACCCTTGACTGACAACCAATTCACCTTATTGTCCAAGTCCCGGGCGGCTTATTAATGTTATTAATCGTACAAATTGCGTTACTTGTATAATATCTAAAATGCTTTTTCACAATGCCCCGAACGTGTCCAAAACGCCATATAGATGTATTGTGCTTTCAATTATGTGTATATGTACTCTGTTATAAAATATGGTATGTAACGCTCAAAGAAAACTTGCCTCCAATCGCTATGCGCAAGCTCAATACAGATTAAATTTCTACGGTCTATGCTAAACTTGACTCGACTGATGTTTAATTTCCTTTGGTGTGATGTAAATTTTTCATCTCAATAGTTGCCTTGCAAATTAAAATGAATGGGAGCCATATTCAGCATTGAAAAAGGAGGGGAGCATCTACGTCTTGACCAAAACATGATAACGCATCTGAACAACGTTTTATCCTGTAAAAGCATACGATCATTGGGCTGGAACATAACAGAAGGCTCTTGTTGTCAAAATGTGACCTCTAAACTTGCTCCAAATTCCGATTAAATCACTGGACTTGTAAACATATAATTCATATGAATATATCAGATTGCCAGAAAGGACGTGGAATTTCTTAATTTCGCTATCATCTTGTTTTTGCAAAGTAACTTTTTTCTGAGTCATCCTTGAGACGAGCGAAAGGGCTTGAGCAATTTGATAAAGTCAGAGTTTTTTGAGTTTATTCATATCCCATTATTTACTGATAACGACAATGCTAGAAAATTTTGACGCGATATCCGTTGCAATAGACTAATATATTGCGTTAACATCAGTTGGTTTACTAACAAACTTAACTAAGTTTTGAACTTTAAAAATTTGATAATGTAGTTGGTTGCTAATAATTTAGGTCTTGTAGCACTACAATAAGTTATAGCTTATTGAAGTGTTGTATAAAATGGAGTGCTAACTCCGGCTCTAACACAATTCGCTGAATATCTGTAAATATTTACATTTTAACATTTCCTGCTGACTAAATTTTCAACGTGTAATATATTACGCTGACTAAATTTTCACCCTGTATAGTATATCACGCTGACTAAATTTTCACCCTGTATAGTATATCACGCTGACTAAATTTGTTCATTTAAATATAATGCGCTAGTTAAATTTGCACACTTCATTCTGTTGTGCTAACTAAATTTGTACAATAGAATGTATTGCGCTGGCTAAATTTGCACACTGGAATATATTGCGCTGGCTAAATTTGTACACTGGAATATATTGCGCTGGTTACGTCTGCGCACTATCATATTATGAAATCACTAAATGTTTCCACTGTAATAGATTGCGCTGGCTAAATTTGCACATAAGAATATATTACGCTGGCTAAATTTGCACATAAGAATATATTACGCTGGCTAAATTGGCACACTGGAATATATTGCGCTGGATAAATTTGCATACTGGAATATATTGCGCTGGTTAAATTTGCACATGTGAATTTATTGCGCTAGCTAAATTTGTACACAAGAATATATTGCACTGGCTAAATTTTCACACTGGAATATATTGCACTGCTTCTAGCTAGTCAACCAGTAGTATATTGCGCTGGCAAAATTAATTTTTATGCCATAATATATTGCGCTGAAAAGCTGATTAGATCAATTTTTGCGCTGACCAAATTTATTTTTACGCTGTGATATATTGTGTTGCCGGAATATAAACACTGTAATGTATTGCGCCGAATATATCTATTCTAATTATATTCTATTATTCTACATCTATATTATATTATATTATTCTATTCTATTATACATATCATATTGGGATTGTTAATTCTGGCATCACATTTATATCACTAACTAATGTTTGACGTACTCATGTATTGCGCTATAATTACTCCTTGCACTACCATATACTGGGCTGACAAATTTTTCGAGTGCAAATCTAGATAAAAAAAAACAATTTTTCTACTTTTTCCTTGGAAGTCATACATATGATGTCTGTGCAAGATTAAATTATGTATATATACATGTGTATGTAATGTACATATGCAAGCAAGTTGACATGAGCTTACGCTGGAACACACAGAAGATATCTTACATGCACATTATTGCTTACACTTCCTTGGAAGGAAGACGTGTTTCTTTCCCCACAAAACGTCCTCTCGGTCCCTCCTTGTGGATTTCCTCCGCCTATTATCCACTTCCGTGATAAGAAGCTAAAAATATTGGTGATTATTTTCCCCCTTCGTAGATAATTCCTATATACTTAATTCTTCAGTGCTATTCAGGTCCTTTTGAACTCCAGTTTTGTCCTAAAATTGTCAAAGAAAAGTGAAATTAACGTAAATCCAGGGATTTTTTATTGTTCATAATTAGCCATGAATTCAGCATACCGAGTTTGGTTGGCCTTGCTCTTCCTGCTCTTCATCATCCTTTTTGGTGTGGTGCAACCGTCGGAGGGACAAAGGGTAAACAAATTATAATCATTCTTTACAAACTGAAAACAAACACAAATTTAAATATTGGAATGTCACACGTAAATAATTAGTTTATGTATTTTATTGATTGTGATGATTTTGTTGTACGTACAATTAATCTGCTGTTAATTTACGGGTACATTTTTCTAATTTGTTTTTGCAGAGAAATAATAACTGCGACTGCAGATACGCCCGGGACTCGCCCGTGTGCGCCAGCAATGGCGTCACCTACCCCAGCATGTGCAGATTTGATTGCGCCAAAGCTAGAGTCCGACGTAAGCAGTAAAATTCTGCCCAATTATTTATCTTTATGAATGAGCTATGATTAATTAAAGTCTATGCTTAACTAAATTGAAAAAAGGGGATTTATTTTTCCGTAACAAGGCGCATATGGCAAGGCTGTTAAAAAATCGCCAGACAAATTTACCTTACATCACCCAAATCTTTGTATGTTTTATGGTCAGTCTGCATTATCCCTGACCATTTAAGCTTTGTGATTAATTACTTTGGTGGAAGCTCTTTGAAATAAAATTTTGAAAACTTGTTTAAAATTTTTATTTTTTTATTTAAAAAAAATTAAATGCCTTTTTTACATTTGGCAGGACTGAGAGTCGTCTCGAGCGGATCTTGCCGTGGGAAGTCTCTCAACGATTACAGGCGGGGACAACGTACTGGTTGAGCCGCAAGAATGGAGCTAATCACCGTTGACAGTCTCTGAATATAAATTTAACATATTCATTAATTTCTAAGTACAAATATCCATTGTTTTCTGGTGACTTATGCTTATATATGATCACATTTAGTTCGGTTATGTTGTTAATGGTTTAGTTCGTCCATTTGCTGCAGTATCAAATTTGGGGATAAAAATTTGCTTCGCTAAACAAATTTAAAATTTGCTTAATAAAAACATGTTCTCTAAGATCTGATATAAGTTGAGTACATCGAAAATTTGGTGGTTGATATTAATTATTTTAGACTTCTCTAAATCTAAATTAGTCCAAGTGGCAGTCACCGCCGAGCTGAAATTATTCCGAGGTTGTCTATGGCTAGCAATAGACCATAACATATATTATACATTTACAAGTTTGTTAATTTGCAATTTTTGTAGCTGAAATAAATCTCTTTCTCTCCAGCAAATATTCGTAAAAAGGTGAATGATTGAAGCTTGTCTCGGAAAGGTTTTCTGAACCTACCACAAATTCTCATTTTAAATTCACGCAGTTTGTTTCTCTAGAATTTTTATTCAACGAATTATTCATTTTTTTCCTTGGGCGGAGATAAAATCAGCTAGACAGCTCAGAGATGTTGGTACCGGATATGTAAAATAAATGTCTAGAAGCGAAGAAAAACTCTTTACAATATTTATTGATTTTATTTCACCAAAAGTGGAAGAGAAGAGGAAGCAATGAACACCAAATAAGCCTTCATTGTCGAGTGTCGAAAGTTTATAAATAAATAAATATTTATACAAAATTTTCTAAAAATTTAAAAAAGACATACACATTGTTTGCAAATCTTTTTTATCTTAATTTTTCTGACAATTTATTTTTAGACTTTAAAAGATTAAACAGTACGCATGTTGTACTAATCCGTTTATAAAGAAAAAATAGGGTCAAGAATAATTTCCTTGGCCCTGCCAAAGGAAATCATCGTTGGGGTCCGGCTCTGTATTTTATATCCTTCTATGCATATATAAAAAATTGCTTTACATTTCACGCCGAAGATTAAAAAATGAAGGGTAACACATTCTCCCTGGAATCAAGGGCGGTAAATTTGCGATAAAAGAATAAGTCTCGAAGGATCAATATATGGAAGTTTTATTTGCGCATTTTTCTTAGCGGCAGAATTTCATTAAGGAAAAATATTCCGGAAAAAGCAAAGAAATACACACGGATTTTGTAGGTGTAGAACAAGCTTGTTCGGCATTGTACTTGCCGTAAAAAAGCTGCAAATATTCGTGCATTTTCTGTATTCCTCATGTATCATGCAGATTTATACGAAGCTGATAGTCATAAACCTGTACAAAAGAAAGAAATACAATATTATATAATGTTTCTTGCCTTCGTCGGACGTAGTTAGATGTGTGATTATTTATTTTTGTGGTACTGTAAAACAAATCGAAAGCCTGAGTTTACCGTAGTACCGTTATTTACGAAGAAGGCTAACCGCATAACAGCTTTGTTCAAAATTGTAAAAAAAAATGTCAACAGCACCCGGGGTTCCCAGGCGGTCAGCCATCCAAGTACTAACCGGGCCCGACGTTGCTTAACTTCAGTGATCGGACGAGAACTGGTGCTTTCAACGTGGTATGGCCGTTAACGAAGGACGTGCCCTCAGTTGTTTCTTTTCCATTTCGTATTCGCACGTAACTTTTTAAAACTGCAATAAAGTCATGTCTTTTATCATTTTTTATGTGAATTTCATCTAACCCTGGAGGTCGAAGAAGGATATTCCATGCTTGAAAAACAAGATCTTGGATAACAACGTTTGCCAACGGCCATACCAAGTTGAAAGCACCAGTTCTCGTCCGATCACTGAAGTTAAGCAACGTCGAGCCCGGTTAGTACTTGGATGGGTGACCGCCTGGGAACCCCAGGTGCTGTTGGCATTTCTTTTTTGATCCGAGTTTAAAACGCAGTTATTATTTGCGAGCGTATCTGTATATCCAAGTTTTTCGTGGATTTCCTATTCTGGTCTTGAAAAGTTGGCAAAAGTCAAAAGGATTCAAATGCAAGCCAAACGAAACAGTTATTAATATGCTGCATCTATCTTCTATAGTGATTACTTATTATTTAATGTAAAAATGTGCATCTGATTGTATGTATGTCCATTATACAAGCTTGGTGTTTGTGGTAATCGTAGACGTTTTGCAGTCAACTTAGTTTTCAAGTAAAGAAGTACATACACGATCTGTCAAATCTTCCTTCGTAGTATTACTATCCTTCATGATAAATGACTTTCCCACTTACATATTAATTTTCTATTCAACTAATAAATTGTTTTTTTAATATTTTGAACACAAATTTCAATCAGGGTGAAACTTAAAATATCGATTATGACAACTTTCGCACTGCTACCCCAATATGGGTATAGAAGAGGATGGACTTGACACATTTAAACGATTTTTAAAGGTCCACCCGATTAAATTTACAATGGTCTACAGCATAAAGTCTCAAAGATCAAGTAATAAAGAAAATACGAACTACTACCACAATATTGTACAACGTTGTAGATCATATAGCCTGGAGCGTAAGAGGGAAAATTTGTACTATAACTGCATGGAACTACGTGGCGGACATGAATAAACATTTGTAACCTTTGTATATGCATATACTAATAGTCAACGGATTACATTAGGAACGTTTTGTGAGCCGTTCTTTTCTGTCATCGTTAAGCTCATTGTATCATATAGTTTAAAGTTCAATCTTGTGTTAATATATTAAAAATCCTAACACTTTTTATTTTGCTAACTAAACTATTAGTGACATTTATTACATAACAACCGCCGTGAAAAAGCCGCTGTTAGTCTGTAAAAATTGGTAAAGGTTTGCAGGTATCGAACGCTTTCCGTCCCCAAGTAGCGTGCGTACAGAAAGCACAATTTCAGAATATCAGCAAAGTAATGGTGGAACTTGTTACAAATAAAATGAAGCATAGGCATACAAATAACAAGTTACATTGTCATGCGCAAAATTCCGACGGCAGTAATGCAGGTTTTTCTAATATTGTGGTATAACTATATACAATATCTGCTAACAATATCTGGTACTATATCTACTAACGATATCTGCAAACTACAACAAATGAGTGACAACGCCCCACAAATATATGAGGTTCGCGATTTGAGTATTATAAAATTTTAATCTTAACCTAAAACCGAGTTGCATAAATACAGTAAACACTCGCTCATTTCAATTAAGAACAACTTCGAAGGGGAATTTTATTGGCAGTAAAAACAACTTAGTCGGAATATTAGTCCGAACACGAAGCGCATTCTGGGTACCAATAAAAATGCGGGTGCAAGCTGAAGCGATTTGCAAACTGGTAGACACGACGAATCAAATTTATTTGTTTTGAGGTCAGCAGGCTGGAATCTGGAAAGAATTCGTCCGTGTCTGGTACATCCATCCCAGCAGCGGCCATTCTGGTGTGGTGCTGCTGGATAGTGGATTGGTTTATGACAAAGCAATGTTTAATTTAGTTTTAAACTAAAGCTCAGCTGGTAATAGATTGATAAATTATGAATGAAGCACTTTAAATAACCGCATTTTGTGTGAAGAAAAATGGTTGCCGCTGGAGGACAAACTACACAGTGTGAAATTACACAAAGGAACAAGTTCCTAACAGAATTGGGTGATTTCTATATTACGGCTTTATAGGGAAGTTTTTGTTTATTATAATAGTCCCATTGTGTCAGTATTTATAAAGTTAAAAATTTCTTCATTGATGCAATCTGACAACCGAATTTACTTGGTTGGGTTTGCTGTATGTATATTATAAGTATACATACATATATGTTTTACGCATAATGATAATGCTTATCTTTTTTTTTCCTGAATTTCCTTGGCGAAATATTGCAATATCAACTGTACCTCAAATTATGGTGCTACCCCGCAATTTCCAATGCCAGAAATTGGTTAATCTATAAAGCAGATTCTAGTCTGGTTTTAAATATGCGTGCTGATAATTTTTCATTAATTCAAAAATTACCAGGTAGCATCGAATAAAATTTAATGGCTCTTATGAGACGGCATTTTGTATGGAGCTTAAGTATAGTTAATTAAAAAATAAAAACGCTTTAAAGCACTTTGCGCTATTCTTTCCACAAAATTGCGAGTTTTATTTTTTCAGGTATGCTTTTTGAAAATAAAAATTATGCTTTTTGCCCGTTTGCTTTTTTGGGGTAGATTTTACGTATTACTGCATAATCAGTATGCCAAATATAATTTCTGTTGCTTTTTCAACGCCTATAGCAAACAAAAAAAATGTAATTGGCAAAAGATGGCTGATGCTTTAGGAATGCTTAAAAAAGCATTTTCGAATGTGTCTGTGTGGATACCGACAAAATCAAACAGCCACCCACAGCAAGATTTTTCAATCTAAATTTATGTTGGCTGTCCCAAAAATTTATGTATTTTTTTTGAAGGCACATTTCGTTATTTGCAAGACTCAAAATTGCTCAATTGTAGCTGTGCCTGCGGACATTCACAATATAAACCAATGTTTTTTGTGAGCGAGCATTGCTGTGTCAAACAATTTTTGAGATATCCTACACTATATCAAAATTTTTAACTAGAAAAGTTGTCCAAGCTGTTGTATACTTTAGGATTTTGTGGTGAAATTACTAAATTTCCTAGTAAAAACGTCAATTATTAGTACAAAAAAATTAAATGTTTATTGAATACATGATCGAATACATAATCAGTATAAACAATGCAAAATGCAACTAAAATCAGATTTCAATTTCAACATTATTTTTGGTTGAAATTCGTACGTTTTTGTGAAAAACAAGAAAATGTAATCCCTTTTTTATTACTATTACTTTTACTTTTTCATGCTCCGATCTATGCACTTTGAACCAGAAAGAAAGAGGCTGCGTCCATCTCCTCGCAATGTAAGGAGGTCGAAGTCACAGTCACGTATTTAAATATCACTAAAAGTGCATGTACCATGAAAAAGAAATTATTTAATATTTATTTTAATATTTGCACTCAACCTTTTTTTATCTTCTCTCAAGTGCCTGGCTGTCTTCATATCCTCATTGGCCGGCCTTGAAACCCGAGAATGGGGAACGACCGGAAGTTTGGTAAGGTCTGTGTGCCTTAGATAGTAGCTGACTGTTGTAAAAATATTTATTTAATACCTTATTATACACATATTAAATATTTACATATAGGTATAGCATGTATCCATCAAGTTTCAATTGAAAACATACAAGCGGATACGTAATATAAATACAAACGTATAAAATATTTACGTATACACATGTATAATTTACATTCATAAGTGATAATAACATTTAGTTCAAGTTATTATGTCTAATAAATTGCCATCACAAATGTCACTTAACCCTTTTCGTCCGTCATCATAAATCCCTCTGTTTATGCTGTGTAATAAGACACAATTAATGGATGCATATTTCACACAGAATTTAGCTAATTATTTTTGATTTTATTTTATTATTATTACCAACAATTTGAGTCCTGTTCCTTCCCCCACCAGATAACATATAAATAAATAATTCCACTGGCTATATTTCAGCATATATTTATTATGAAATAACACTAATTCTTGACTAAGAACGAAATTCTAAAGGCTCTTATTTATCACTTATTGTATGCAACCTCGCACGTATAGTCTAAACAAGCGTTTTAAAAGCTTCAAAGTACATAAAAAAATACCTTAAATAAAGCAGTCCATGCATTGCCCAATGCCACTTTTGGACTGCCAGTGAGTCACGGGGATTTGAAGGAAAGGCAGTAAAATGTATAAAATGCCAACAACAATTATGCACATATATACAGAATATACTAGTAAATACTATTTAACCTAGAATTATGCGCTAACTGTGACACTTGCATAGCTTTTAGGGGGCAAAAAAAATTAAAATACGTGCATAAAAATGATAGTATATATAAATGAAAAAAATGGCATTTTTTGCCAGAAGAGTTGTGATCTTTTTCCTCCTCGACTTCTCCGCACGTTGACTCATATGGAAGAGTGGGTATAGAGGAAATATAAAATACATGAAATGGATACATAAATGAAGATATATGGCCTGAAATTTAATACGGGATGTATCCATGTTAAATGCTGTGTGTATATTTATGTATGTATATTTATGTACTAATTATTTACATGAGGCCTTTCATTTTTATCTGTCCGTGCCTCGCTCTTATCTCCTCGGGAGTTGAGGAGTGTGAAGTTTATTATGGGGAACAAATACATTACATATACAAAAAAGAAATATGAGATTGGATTTTTTTCGACCTCTGCCCTAACATTTCACAGTGTTATCAAATATACACATTGGGAGGAGGTCCCTCAATATTTCTCATTGTTATAAGTGGGAGAAATGGTGTCATTTCTATTGGCATTGCCAGGTGGATGATATTTTTTTCCAGGGATTCTCCCTGGCTTTTCCACGGCAGCTTTCACGGGTTCCTTTCTAAATAGACAATTGGGGGCCTTTAAGGACGTAAATTAATGATATTACCAATGTCATTAGAGTCTGAGCAATTAAATTGAGAAGAGAAGATTTCTAATTAAGTTTAAAGTTTTGTGTTGGTGCTATTTTGGGATTTTTCCATGGACAGTTGGCGTTAATTAGGGGGATATTTGGTCGTCATGGAAGATTTAAAATGTGTGGTGGTGGGGGACGGAAATGTCGGCAAGACCTGCATGCTCATTTCCTATACGACGGACACTTTCCCGGACAAATATGTCCCGACTGTCTTTGACACTTATTCCATGACTGTTGTTCTACGAAATAAACCTTTTCAGCTCCGGCTCTATGACACTGCAGGTGAGATATTCAATTTAATTTAGGCTAATTGAAGGTTCTTTCGAATTTCATTTCATTTAAGCCAATTGAAAGTTCTTTCGGATTTCATTTCATTCAATTCAATCCGAGGTAAAGTTCTTTCCGACTTAATTTAATTTAATCCCATGAAAAGTTCTTTCCCATTTAATTTAATCCAATTGAAAGCTCTTTTCCATTTAATTTAATCCAATTGAAAGCTCTTTCCCATTTAATTTAATCCAATTGAAAGCTCTTTCCCATTTAATTTAATTCAACTAATCCAAATATTTAAAAGTCTTACAAATTTAATTTAATCCAATTATTTAAACGTTTTTCAAATTTAATTTGTATTGATCTAATTTAAAAGTCGTTCAAACTTAATTTATGGTAATCTAATCTTTCCTATTAAATTTTGTATTTAATTTAATTTAATTTATATTATTTTTTGTATATAGTTTTGCTGTATTTCATGATTTAAATTATTTTTAAATAATTTTGTAAATTCTTTCTGATTTACCTTTAAAGATTTTTAGTAAAAGCTCGGTAATTTAATTTATATAATATCATAATATGTGCATATTTCATTTCTAATAACGAACTAACCGGGTTTTTTTTGTGAGTCACATATACTATTTCCCCCATGAATTATGAATTTCATTTAGGAGTTTTTACTGTCAATTTACTTTTACAATTTAGCAGATTAAATTCTACAAAATTAATTAATTGATAAAGCTTTTCATACTAAACCGAGATGTTTTTTAGAATATTTTTTAATGTGGAAGGTTCTATTTTTAAGGTAAATACAAAAATATAAGTAAAATAAAGAATCGGAAAAAAAAAGTTTTGTATAGCTATTACAGTCAATTCTCTTTATAACGGTTTCGGTGAAAGCAACAAAAAAAACCGTTATAGCGAATAACCGTTATAAAGAATATTTTTTTGTTTTTGCGAATTTTTAAGCTATAGTAATTATACAGCTTACATAAGTCATATTCAAGCACTTTTATTCGACCAGAAATAGCAAACAGTATCCACAACACTTCATGAGCTGGATTACTTAACGGTATAATAATCGGAGATCTTCGACTGTCTCATCGCTTGCAATTTTGCATTCGTAGCAACCTGCTCAATTGCATAGAGGGAATTTAGCACTGCATCTCCTAACGTAGGTTCCGCAGCCACCCAGTACTTTAATTTGTCAGTAATGACAAGGACCTCGTTGTTACTAGGATACTTTTCTGCATTATCATTGTTGGACTCGGGATCCGAGAGCAATTCTTCTTCCACATCATCAGGATTAGCAATTCTGGCTACAATTTCCTCCTCAGTATGGATACCCTCGGTAGCAACCTGTAAATACGATTCAATTTTGACTAACATAAATTATGTATACAATAAGAAGAAATCACAGTGGCAAACGTACACCATCATCAACTAGCTCGTATATTGCTTCTTCAACTGCTCCTTCTTGAACTCCAAAGCGTTTTAAAGGCATCCCATCTACTTCATCAGACATAACCACTACGTCAAACTCTTCTGCAACCAAAGCCTTTTCGAAGCAATTAGCAATTGCCGTAGACCCAAGCTGTAGCCATGATGCATGAAGCAGGAGAATTGCATCAAGCACACTTATTTTTACTTGCTGATTCCAATCCATCAAACGAATAGCCTTTTGAACCAACAATCTACGATATTTCCGTTTGACTGCATTAATTATTCCCATATCCAAAGGCTGAAGCTTCGATGTAGTATTAGCTGGCAAAAACTGTAGCTCAATATTAGTAAGCTTTACATTCTTCGGGTGCGATGCACAATTGTCCAACAAAAGTATGGTGTTCCTATTTTTGGTACGCATCTGTTTATCCAAGTCTTTAAGGAAACCAGTAAAAATCTGTAAACAAAATGTACAATCTTATGAATGCTAAAATGTTTGTGGATTCTTTGATACACAAGGTACCAATAAATATGTTACACCTCGCCCTGCTGCTATGAGTGGGCGAAATAACAGAGTGGTATGTTATGTAGAATTCTATTTCATATCTAGGGCGAATTTTCATTTGAGTATCAAGATTACATCAATTAAAGCAGTTTGCTTCAAAAAGAAATTTTAATCTTTGACCTCAGCATTCTTTTAGTACTTGGTATAAATTGTGCTTCCAACTGTACTAAGAGACCACGCGTGGTTTGTGAGCATAATTTGATTACTAATTACAACAATAACTAATTTAAAAGCAACAGAAATTCAATAGTAGCCACATAAGATTCGAAAATGAGAACTTGCCCCGTTCCCGCTGGTAGTTAGTGTTCGGCGCTAGTACTACATTTTAGAATGGATAACATATGAATGGTCTCAAAATTACTGATTTCTGTTTTTACAAAACAACTAAAACAAAGATGACCTTGGTCAAACCAAAATAAAACGCCCAGACACGCAGTAAAATTCTACAGAAAATACTTGCACACCGTTGTAGTACCCATAGCCTCAGGATGATACCTTTTTGGAACCCTGTCAGTAAATATGAAGACAAACATTAAAAATAACAATGAAAAAAGGTCTGGCTACTGATTGTGAGTAATACAACTAGGTAAACATTACCGATGAAACCATCCATGCTTTTTTATTTGCATAGTACTGGACCGGAAGTGTTGCACGATTTTTAATACGGCTAAAACATCGAGGATTCGCGTATTTTCCGATAACAAGTGGCTTTAATTTGTGGCTGCCGTCCTTATTGCAACCTAGAAGTACAGTTAGCCTTTCCTTTGCATGCTTTCCTCCAGAAGTGTTTCTTCTTGAACTCAAAGGTTTTGTCGGGTAAGAGTTTAAAGAACAGGCCGGTCTCGTCGCAGTTGTAAATATCTTCGTCCTGGTACTTGGCCGAAATAGTTCGCCAAACTGTGGTTCTCCACTGATTCACAGTCTCGTCATTGACATCATGAGACTCCCCGTGGATACTCTTAAACTCGATCCCGTGCCGAGATTTCCATTTCGTAAGCCAGCCGGCACTGGCTCTGAATTCGAGTTGATTGAGCCTTTGGGCGAACTCCTTGGCCTTTTCGGTCAAAATCGGTAGTGAATATGATCCATGCCTGGGGCCAGAAAAATATCCACGTTATAACGCGAAACCCGTTATAAAGAATAACGTTTAATCATACAATAACAAGTTTGTCCACGTTATAACTCGAAAACCGTTATTCAGAGTTGGATCCGTGCATAGGGCTAGAAAAATGTCCACGTTATAACGCGAAAACCGTTATAGAAAAAACCGTTATATGGAGTCAGTTTAACATGGCAAAATGCTGGGGCGGGTTCAATACAACCGTTATAATGCGAAAACCGTTATAAGGAGGTCCGTTATAGAGAGAATTGACTGTAAATCTGAAATCACCAACAAAACCAAGATCATTCTTCAATATAGGTCAGGAAGATTATGACAAACTAAGGCCTTTAAGCTACCCCCGAACGGACATCTTCCTCCTGTGCTTTGCCGTTGACTCCCCGGATTCCTTTGTGCACATCACTAAAAAAGTGAGTTGTCTAAACGCTTTTGTACAATTAAATATGACACAGATGAAAATGTTTAGGTATTCCGAAAAATGCAGGCTCACATATCTACAATTAGCTGCTTAGTGCTTATATTATTTATTCTTTACTAATATTATTTAGTACAAATGATACCCAGTCAACTTTTGAACATGTTTTGGACCAACTACATTTCTTCCTAATTCCACAACTGATGAAATTAGTGTCAGGTTGCAACCAAGAGCAAAAAAAAAACCAGCAGAAGAAAACTTCTGGAAATTGCTATATACATATGGAAAAAATTAATAATCCTTTATTTATCAGCTGCTTTTGGAATTAGGTGAAAAAATGTTGGTGTTCAAATCTTTGAAAATCTTGTTGGTCAATGATAAATCCTTTGTATTGAACGAATTACTAATGCGTCCTTGATTTAACAGTGGACTCCAGAAATCCGGCATCACTTGCCAGATGCGCCGTACATCTTGGTGGGGACCAAAATAGATCTTCGGGATAATCCAGGTGATAAATCGGACTTTCTGGAGACCGCATAAATATATAGTCTTAATTTTATCTTAAGCTCTTTCATCCTCATCGTCCTGTTTGCCCACAATTCTCCTAATATATCTTTGACGTATATAAAAATTTCTAATTCTTACATTAGGACCTTGTCTATTAATACACCTCGTCCTATAAATCTCTTGGGAATTTTTTGGAGCCTCTCAAGATAAGCCAGACTTAAATATAAAATGTCCAGGGTGATTCAATAGTAATGGAAATTTGTAGTAAAAAATAAAACCACCCAGCAATGCTTAAAACGCTGCGCTGAGTGCCATATTTATGACAATAATTTTAAAAAATTCACCTGATGTTAGCGCCAACTTTTACACGTTCATATCTTGTATTTTTCTAAAAATAAATTCAATCCGTTTGGAAACGTATTTCATCTGTTTTTGCAATTTTCCTGGGTTTCTTCCACTTTTGCATAGGAAATGGCTCCAGTATTGTCCCAGATCAGATTAAATTATGAAGAAATTCTTTTTTTTTTAAATATTTTTATCTGAATCCGCTATATTATGTACATTGTTTTGAAATTTAACATTGTTATATTTCTTGTATATATGAATTTCCCAGAGACGGTGGAGAAGCTGGCGCAGACGAATCAAAGGCCCATCTCTAGCGAGCAGGGCGCGAAGCTAGCCAAGGATATCAAAGCGTCCCTCTACATTGAATGCTCCGCGCTGACACAAGTGAGTGCGCTTGCGCGCTTCCCATTTAAATTACGTCCAATTCATGTAATATAGCTAATAGCTCCTCTTATAAACATAAATATTTAATTCCTAATTGCAGAGTTTGAAAGCGACATAAGTCTTGTTTTTCAAATTAATTGTATGTACAGTGGAGTCTCTATATAACAAGAACAAGTCTCTTTATAACAACATTTCTCTGTAAAAACATTATTTTTCCAGACCCTCGTACATGTAAGGTACATGTTTTATGTTCTATATAACAACCTTTCCCTGTAACAATAGTTTTCGCTCTTCCCTTCAGAGTTGTTTATAGAGCCTTCACTCTATAAGAATGCTCCGATTGCTTCTGCTGCCCATTATCTGGTGCATTTTCGTTTTTCTAAGTGTTTGGATGCATTTCTAGCCGTTTACAATCTAAAAAATATGTAAATTTCCATGCATTCATATTTATTTTGGTGGGCAAGCTAACTAGATAATTAACCAAAATATGCATCATTTAATTTTTCGCTTATCCTTTGCAGGCCAATCTAAGGCACCTTTTCGACGAGGCCGTGCGGGTGGCCAAGAGGTACAAGAGAGATCCTCGATCCAAGAGAAAATTCTGTAGTTTTCTATAAAAAAAAACTCGGAAAGACATTCCCTATATATTTTTTATAAAAATAAACCCGAAAGGTCCGACAAATTATGTAAGTAATGTAAATGCACATGTAAATTATTTATTCGTGAGTAAGTACATTGTTTTATATAGGTTACATTTTAACTCAATACAAGAATATTTTGCATATTTAATTAAACTACAGTTCATTGATTCATTGTACTGGATTCAGTTTGTTACTATTATAGTTAAATATATTTAAAATGTCCAATGTCTCTACATAAAATAAATATCTATACAAACGTTTCAAAAACATGAGTCTCGTTTTCTGGAGAAATTATTTCCCTCTCCATAAATCCACTATATGTACGTGCATATTACGTTGTGTTACAAATCAGGTACTGCGTCGAAAGGCAATTACATAATTAGCCAATTGATGTTCTACTTTTTTCTATATTCATCTACGAATCTACTTGATAAGTTGATACTAATTTTTCTACCATTTATACCCATCTGCTTATATACAGGGTGGCTGAAAATTAAATGCGAAAATATTTTACCCTTTTACCAAGCTCATCTGGAAATATACTCTGAACACCCTGTATACATATTTGTGCACCAAAAATTCGTCTCATTTGTCTAAAATTATTTAATTGCATAGAATAAACTATATTTTTGTCTAAAACTGGATTTGTTGTTTAAATCAGCTATTTGTTTGTCTAAAATTGGGTATCTATTTGCAGGGTATTGTTAATCCCAGATAATAATCCCGGGATTACGGATTCGGATTACGGATTACGTAATCCGAATCCGTAATCCAAAGAGTTTAAAAAAAA
>JAQGBT010001312.1:0-33626 GCA_034698585.1 Disparrhopalites patrizii
AGAGAGAGAGGAGAAAGTGAGGAGAAACAGAGAGAGAAGAGAAAGAGAGGAGAAACAGAGAGAGAGGAGAAAGTGAGGAGAAACAGAGAGAGAGGAGAAAGTGAGGAGAAACAGAGAGAGAAGAGAAAGAGAGGAGAAACAGAGAGAGAGGAGAAAGTGAGAGAAGAGAAAGAGAGGAACAACAGAGAGAGAATGAGAGAAGAGAAAGAGAGGAACAACAGAAAGAGAATGAGAGGAAAGAAAGTGAGGAGAAACAGAGAATGAAAGAAGACAAAGAGAGAAAGAAGCGAGAGACAATATAATGTGAGAGATGGGAGAAAAACTATAGAATCGAATTCCTGAGTTGCAAATGGAAGATTTTCTTTATTTTCTGTCTATTTATTTAAAGACAGGAATGACACGTACCACCCACAGAATGAGGCGATTAGGGTGATTTGCACGTACCACATACACCTCATTGCATGAACATTTGAGGGGCATCGAATGAAAGTAGCGTAAGTATCAACATTTTTTACAGAGCAAGTTTTACAGGAAGCGGAAGAAACTGGAAATAAACAGCTTTGAGAACAGTCTAATTAATTTTTAAGCTATATTTTTCGGTGGCTAAATGATTGACAATAGACAAATGTGGAGAAAGTAATCATTGCTGTCTAGAGTTGTTTGATGAGAAATGTACCTTTCGAAAAAATATGAATTCAGACTACTTTGAGTGAATATCCTGCAGATGTATTTAGGCACACATCGTCAAAATTTTCAACACTACAAGCGCTGCACCAACGAGTACATGCATATCTCTTGGTAAAAGAGGTTGATGACTAAAAAACTCGTAATTATGTGTGCTATTACAGTATTCAAAGATGCGGGTAATTCAGGAGCCCTTTTTTTTAAATCCTACGATTCACTTTGAAAACTCATCTGCCTTAAAGCGTGGTCTATCCTTATAACCCTGCAACCAATCGAAAGAAAGTCAAAGGAAAAGTAACAACGGATTAATTAATTACGGGGGGAAGTGAAGGAAAAAGCTATAATTGCTATCAAAAACCATGCATTATCTCGCCACACGTTCTTCCAAGTATCCCTAAACCTGAAAGGTAGCACCAGAACTACAAAATTGTGAAAATTCTTAGCAAAAGCCGGCTCACTCTTTAAACGGTCCACCGTCATTTAATGCACTTCCTTTAATTCCATGGTCCCATTTTAATCATTACCACCGCCGGTTGAGCCGTTGAGTCAAGGCAGTAAAAACTTTATCCCCGCGCATTATGGAAGTACCTGCAGTGCACATGGGATTTTATGGGAGTTGGGGAAAATGTACCACAAACATTTTTTTCCCCTCGAAAGTAAAAAGAGGTAAAATTTGATCCACTTTCCCCCCGTACCTTTTCAAAGAATTGACTCCTTTTTAAGCGTTTCTCCCCGATGCGCTCGTAAAATATAATTACTTTTATTTAGTGCAACAAGCTGCTACCTGAAGGATAAGACGAAGGGCCATGTAGCACGTAATGGAGACTCCCGAATTGGCAAGAACGCCCAAGATCCGGCATTCGTACTTGTGATAAAGGTTCCAGGACTGATTCCGACATTTCTCACTGCAGTAGGATACCCAAATACAGTGACGGCAGGGAAGGGGAGCCAAAGTCCTTGTGTCACAAAAGAGAACATAATTCATAGTTTAATACCATGCTAATTGCTCATTCCCCTTGACTAAACGGTCCAAAGAATTATTACAACGGTGGTTAATAGCACATTCTTTAACTGGGCCCCCACATGTTACTCAATTGTTTTCCCATGAATTCCTACTACTTCACTATCACTATACACGGCCAAAGTAACACAAGATTTACTCCTCAAGTAACGCGTACCCAGATGTGGAATGAAGTTTCCCCTCATAAATCCCTACTCATAAAAAGCCATATCATAATACACTCGTACAAAGTTGGCTGGAAGAGCGAGAATGATCCTTCTCCCGGAGGAGAACTGGCATAACTACGTAACATACAAGCATACATGATTCTTGGAGGAAATAATCCTTGTTTTATGTCCTTAACAAAACAAATTTCTCCATAAAGGCAGAAGTGCAAGTCATTTGTGTGCTTACATTTCTCTTGCCACAAGGATTGCCCGGGCAATGATGGCATCCCACAACATAAGTGAATGTGGTCCAGTAGGGACAAAAATCGCGTGCCAAATACGCCGTATCACATTTCAGAGACGATACACATTTTCTATTCCCATAACTGCTTTCCATGATCTGAGTCACCAGTTTTAGTCATGTATCTCCACCGTTTGATATCAATCAAATAGTATAAGGAATGGACGAATTTATCCTACCGAGAATTGTCGTTAATTCTCAGGTTTGAGATCATTAACTCAATGTTAGGACCGCAAATGCTGCCGCAGGGTTATAACCATAATCGTGTGATGATTTTTGGGAAAGTCATCAACAAAATATCCTCCAAGCGTTGAGGAAGTAATGGATGACATGTGTAGGCATACAGAATCGAAAATGAATTTCCGGGGAAGAGGCAGGGGAAGCAAATTTGAGGAGGAAATATGTGGCAGGAGATAGAGAGCGAGAGAGAATAAATCAAAGGAGACAGATGGGAAGAGAGAGAGAGAGAGAGAGAGAGAGAAAGAGTAAAGGAGAGAATAGAATAGAAAGAGATAATACGAGAGGAACTCAACGAGTAAAAGCGGAGGGACAGGAAGAGAAAGCAAAGAGGGAAGTCAGAGAAGAAAGGAAAAGGATAGCAAAAACTGACAAATGGGGGATTCGATGGACATAACAAAAGCACGGAGGAAAAAAGTGACAAAACAACTAGCAGACGCGACAATAGACGTGGAGAGAGACAGTCAAGGGAGGAAGGAGAAATCTGACAGATACTGCTAAATTGTATGTACATATATACAGAGGTGCGGCAAAATGTGAGAGACACAAAAGGTAAAAAATGTTGAAGGATGAACAAAACCGAGTGGATGAGATGAGAGGAGAGCAACAAAATGTGTGTTTGCCAAAGATAGAGCTTGCTACTAAGCAGAAGGCAGAAGATTGCAAAAGTGATAAATGAAAGTTACTAGCGGACGAAGGAGGATTTGGTGGAAATAGCAGCGCATTTGCAATAGGTTGGAATACATATTTAGTAAGTCTATACAGACATAAACGGGGTCTAGTGCAAAATAGTAGGGTAAAGCTTGATATTGTGGCCAACTGGATAATTGTGGCCACCCAAGAATTTAATCACACACTAAGTGTAATTACGGAAAAAGTTGTAAAATAAAGAAGACAAGTCCCTGCCTATGTTATTCATTAATTATTGGCAGCCAATACATATAGAAATATAAATTCAGGAATTTTTTACAAAAGCCATACTACAAAACCAGTGTGGAGAAATGTAAATAAAATTTTGGTGATTTTAGCTGAAAATTCTGCAAATTAGAATCTCTTCCCAAAAAATGCTGACTTCAAACACAATAGAAGGAGAAATAGGCAAAAAAAAGCTACAAAAAAGTAGCCACAATATCAAGCTTTACCTTATCTATAAAGAAAGTAATTAATTGCTAAGGCATGTTTTCTTTATATTTCTATAAACTAGATGTTAGTGCGTAAACTATCTACTTATATTATATAGTAATTAAATTTTCATAGCAATGCATGATACATAGCTTTATCTGAGACACATTTATGTATGATACAGATAAACATTTAATTTTCAAAATGTGAGCTTAATCCGCATTGCATTCATAGCCAGTGTAAGTGCAGACGTATACATCATGACATTATGCATATGCATAAATATGAAACTAGTCCCATGTTCTCCTGATGTGACAAAAGCGATCCATATAATAATTTTGCACCAATAATAATAAAGACAAAACGTCATGTGAAATCTCGACATCTGTAAAGCAACGAAAAAGAAGCTAATGCCCTGGCCGTAGTACCAAAGCCTTCGCCTCTATTATGTCCTCAGTGTAAAATTCATGTACCAGCCCCCAAAACAAACCCATTTCCAGGAAGGAAAAAGAGTTCAAAATCATCCAAAATACATTTTAACTTCATATCCAGTATTGTCTCATCCAAAAATTGCAGGACGTTTCCCGTTTTATGGAAGTTACGAAAGAGCTCCGTAGGGTAGGGCGGAAATTCTCATTGCACTGCTGTGATAATTCCTGGAGAAAGCCCACAAACAGGAATACACGACCATAAAGGAGCAGTACAAACATCAAAGAGAAAGTCCAACTTTCTCTTGCTCATTACAAATCCCACCACAGCCGACGTGTGAAACATTTGCCCTCCCACACAGTCATTCAATAAGATCTACATGGAGATATGTTTTTTCCTGTCAAATTTTTACCTCATTCACTTTATCTGATATGTACGTGCAAACGACCCAAATGGGGCTGATGTGAGATTTAGTTGGAACATGCGCATGTATATGTCTTATTGAGGTCAACGACAGAATTTTGGAGCGTGATGGGAACATCATTTTTTGTACACACATGGAGAAGACCACATTGTCACGTCCTCATTGTGCTATGAATAGTAAAATAATACGTAATGTAAAATAAAATCAATGAAAGTAAAAAATTATGTCTCTGCACAAAAATCTCCATTGCAAATATAGTATAGCAACTAGTAGTAATCAGTCTATGACTGCGCTTTAATTCTTGAGTACTACTGAAAAAAAAAAGACTACTGAAGCATTTTGCATGTATTAAATGCAATTAGTGAGACCACAATATCCAAGAGGAATTTTCAGAGCAGCTTTGTGGGCATTACATACATATATGTACATGTAATGTATATATAACATCAAGAAATGGATAGCTACCCTCAATGCTGCTACCCGTAGAATCCGCAGAACCAAAAACTGGTGGCACTTCCTGCGGTTTCCTTCCGTGGTGCCTTCACAATCCCCTTTTTCTTCCGCTGGGACACCTCAGGAAGAAGGGTTGTGCAAGGATGAGAGACAAGATTTTTTTTTCTTTTGGGGGCTTGTATCAAGAAAAGATGGATGTCTCCGGCTGTAATATGTCTATATTGTACTATAAAGATAGCACAGAGCTATAGACGGAGGACACTGTAATCAAAAGTGGAACTAAGCTAATATAACGCGCCTTTCCAAGGTTACACTTTACGATGTTCCTACTTTATGACCTGCACCGTTCAGGGGAAAGGCAGGACCAAACTTCAATTAAGTGTTTCCCTTCCACGACGAAGACAACGTTTGTTTAGCGTAAAAAAAACGCAGGATGCGACCAAAGCAATCTTTGTTGTACTATACAAAAGCGTCAGTCCTTTTTTATTTGGTCATTTGAGACTCAAAATTGCAGAGTTTTACTGGGAAAATTAGGGATGAAAAAAAATAGAGTCCTTCCACCTTTGCACATGTTCGTCAGCATTGGACCATAAATGAAAAAAGTTTTAAAATTTCCAGAAAACACCACGTATCTTCACATCCCAGAGCCTATCGGATGCCTTTGTAAACACTGCTGGAAGGGATAAGGACATTAAGGGTTAAAAGACCCTTTCCTTATTATGTATGTACATATGTATATGTAAATTTGCTCCTAAACTACCGAACTCGAACACGGTCAAGTCGACCAAAATTACAGTTTTCTACTAGATCCTTGAATATCAGCTGAGAACATTGTGGGGTAATTCTGAAGAGAAACCGTGGCCAATGTAAGTACGTAATTAAGAATAAAAACAAAAGTACTCACGGGGCAAAGCAAAAATAGCACTGCTTGTGATAAAATTCCGGAGAAAGATTGGACACGAATGCCTTTTGTACAATGATCACATCACCGGGTTTGATATTTTCGTTAGCAACCACGAATCGTCCATCTCTCTCATTCTGTCGAAGACTGAGCTTACTGGAAGCCGCCCGTAGTAATCGGTTTGATCCTCCACTTAATTCTGGCGTGGACAGCGTCGTCACTTGGGTATCCTGACCTGTAAAAGTTAAATATTATACAGGTTGGTGTTGGATTACACAAACTATGCTAGATCACAGACTACGAATTAAAAAAATGGTATTAAGGATTACAAGAAACTGGGATGACTTTGGATTACCGCTTCCAAAAAAAAAATATGATTACGAATTCTGATTGCAGATTCAACAAAAACCAGGGATTACATTTTGCTGGCATTACGGATTACAATCATTACAATTAATTGTACTAAAATTAAAATATTGTGAAAACTAGATTTGACTATGCAAACACATTATCCAATAAAATTATAACGATATAGGCGAAAAAGCAATTAGTTTTAAATATGTTAGCAATTTTAGTTAAACAAATTTTGAAGGATACAGTAATCAACAATTTTAGCTTTAAATGTAGTCCGAAGGTTGAAATAAAAGCTTAACGTCATTCGGGAAAAAGCAATGGATATTTTGTAGACAAGAAAATAATAATTTCTGAATTCCAAACTGCTTGGGACAGAAAATCAGGAACCAGAGTGCCATCTGAGAGTAACTTGACCCAACTAAAAGCTATTTTCTCAGGAGTGGAAAAGCTTTCTCACCGAATTTGAACAGAATGTTGGTTTTTCCTAGATTTACTACGCTTGAATCTCGAAGATATTATTGACTAAGTATTAGGCTATACAAACAATTAAGTCAATTCATAATACTAGGTAAAATTGACTGCGATAGATTATATTTAGACGATACGTACGCACGTATTTTCCGGACGGCATAGGTACATTTCTTCGTTGGACCATTAATCCACATGCTAAAACGTTTAGAATATAACAGGGTTTTGCTAAATAAAGCCATATCGTGTGAAATCGTTCCTCCGTCATCAGTAGATTATTGTTGATAATTAGTGCAAAGTCATATTCCAAGCAAAAATAAAGTAAATACACAAGTAAATAGGCGTTTGATATTAACCAAAATTTTGATGTTCATCAGATCTGTTTTTCACTGCAACACTCAAGAGATCTTGTAGGGTTTTCTTGGTTTTGGCCATCTTATTATCATCTTGGCCAGAGTCATTCAAAGTCGTCAGGGCAAGTTTGAAGTGCTTCACCGCCTCTGATGCCTTCCCTTGCTGGTGAAAAGACCGACCGGATCGCTCATGTAATTTGTAATGTAGCTCTTTTGGATAATGGAAACTGAAAGCCATATCCACGTCATGATGAACTAGGTCGTATTTGGCCAAATAGAACAACGCGGCAGACCGGTTGGCATACACAATGGCCAAATCTGTTGTTATTTTAATAAAAAAAAAGCATTTAATAACAATCACAGCATTCCTACACGTAGACTGGGACACATTCTATAAGAACCGGTCATTTGATTGCTTTTTCTTTGTCCACATGATTAATTCCAACAAAATATTAAGTAGACCGGATGTCATTAATTAGGTGCCAATTAATGACAAAAAAAAAATTTGAAAGTAATGTCATTTACCATGTTTGTCCTCTTCCGGCATGTGGGCAAGGCTCTTTGTATAAAGGTGGAGAGCCTCGTAATAGTGACCTTTTCCGAAAACGTCATTTCCGTCCTTCTTGAAAGACAAGGCCTTTGCATGATCCTTCTCATGTCCATTTCTCCCCGCGGCCAGCTCCGTTGCAATGCAACTTTGAATTGCTTCCAGGACAGCATTATTGCCCAAAGCGTACTCAATTTTCTCCTTCTCCGTTGGCAATGCAGCCAAAGCTTCCGCATCGATGGTCGATCGAAGGGATTCACCCAATTGTTTCACTAACGATGAAGTCGGGGGAGCATCCAATGGAGATATCCCCGAGACGACCATGTTGTTCCTGGAGAAGAAATATTTTTGTCCTCTTCAATAAATCAAAATTCCTTTGATCTCCGGTTGAAAAACCCTCCAGAAGATGGTTTTGTTGACACAGGAACTACACAATTAAAAGGAAAGCTTTCCGTCCAGATACTTGATACACCTTATGGTTTTGAAACAAACCATGCTCGAGTCTTAGCCATGTGGCCATATGCTGTATTGCAATGAGAATGAAAGAGCGGAAGGATCAGTAGTCAAACATTTGTGGGAGAGATGAGAACCGGGTAAGTTCAGTTCCCTCAGAATCCTATTTTTAGAACACTTTTCATTCCACATTTGGGAAATGTGGATACCAACCAAGTTTGCCCGGGAACGTGAGAATAACATACACTTGGAGTTAAGCAATGTAAAGGGAACTTGCAATGTTAATTACCTCATTACCCGAGTATCAGGTGAGTGAGTGTTTTTTTTTTCAGTTATGAAATTTCGGCGACCAGCCCTGAGGGGTGCGTACATTACAAATGATGGATACTTGAAAAATTAAAAAGTGTTACTATTTACCTGGGAAAAGTGCAAATTGTGCAAATATTGAATATTTCACTCCTGATTCTTATGATCTGGTGCTTCTAAGGATTAATGTTACATTTACAGATGCATTTAATCCCTTTGGATATAACATATGCTAAGAAATTTCAATGCCCGGTATTTACGTATGACCAGATAATAGGGCTCATTTATTAATGACGGCGAAGGAAAATTTCAAACTTCCAGATAATGTTATTGCCACAAAATTGTGCAAAAATATTCCGGAATGGCATTTAGGTTGTCCTCCGGAATGACGAAGGTCTGGATTAGAGCTTACTCACGGAATGGCTGGCCTTAAGTGCCTGTTCGGCCGCCTCCAGGCCACACCCCCAACAGAGGGTCACGCCGGAGCCACCATGGCCATAATTGTGAACGACCTATGAAAAAAAAATTTAACAGTATTATTAACAGTAACAAATATGATGATCTTAATAGCTTAAAAATTATAAAAGCACTGATTTTAACGTGGATTATCTGTTGTGTGTATTTTCCCATGCATAATAGTGACATTATTATAGGTACATAGGGTGACGCTTAATATTGTGGCCATTTTTTTGCAACGCTTTTTTTTATTCCGCTGTGGTTGAAGTAAGAAATTTTGAAGAAGAAATTCTAATATGCAGCATTCTAAGTTATAACCAAAAATAAATTTATTAAATTTCTCTTGACTGATTTCATATTATGATTTTTTTTAAACATACTACAGTTCACAGATGTGGCCATTTGCAGGTAATTGTGACCACCTTTATGAAAAAAATATGACTGTAAGTAATTAGAGGCTAATGTTGAGTTATCCTGAAAGTCTGGTTGAATAATTCCGCAAAGTCGAGAAAATAAATAAGAAATGAAGCAGGTAAAGTTAATGCTTGAATGGCTCCTGAAAAACTTTGGAATTTTTTGGATTTTACAATTTTATGAATTTCTGGTCATAATTAATGAATAAAAAAATGGGCAGGCACTAGTCTTCCTAATTTTGGATCCTTTTCTTTAATTACACGTAGTTCTTGATTAAATTGATGAGTAGCCACAATTACCCAGTAGTTGTTGAGCTGCATTGAACTAGATACAGGCCGAGAGTGCGCCAAATTCAAATTCATGTCTCACTGCACGTGCAGTGCATCGATTGTGTGTTCGGTGTTCAGTTCCACAAAAATTGTCTTTTTTACGTTAATTATTTTTACTGTGTGAATATATTGGTTAATTGTTTTTCAAAAGGCTAACTGTGATTCAAGGTAATACTTTTTTTTAGTTTTTATCCATATTTGTTTCTGTATGCATTTTTTATTTTTAAATATAGGATATTACATGGGCTTTTTATCCGTGTGTAATCGTAAACCACTACAACCTACAACCTTTGCCTTGCATATTGCTGTCATTTTTAGTAAATGATCTCATGTGTTTGTTTAGCCATAATATGGTAACTTTGTGGTTTTCCGAGATTTTAATTAATTTTTTGTGTTCGATCTTTGGTTATGGAATCTGGAGTTGAAATACTGGTGCACCAATTTTTTATGCTTTTACATGCGTGTAGTTGTGTAGATAGTATGCATACATATTACATATATAGCTGTTTGCATAAATACGTTGAACAAACAACTATCTTCAGACTTTAAGTTTATGAGTTTGGTTTGATCTTTTAGATTTTATCATGGGCCGGAAAAGGAAATTACAAGACGGAGAAGAGGAAGAGAAGGAAGTGGATCTGCCTCCGGCGCACTTGACGGCATCACACATGAGGAAGCAAGAGAAGCGGTTGATCGTAATTTTAGAAAATGCTCAACTGGAAACAGCTAAACTGGGACAAAACTACGAACTTTTAAATGGTGACGATCATGGTGGATTCTTGAAGAAGCACAACCGCGACCCTGCTGCATGCAGACCCGATATCACACATCAGTGTTTGCTCATGCTTTTGGATTCACCCTTAAATCGAGCCGGGTTACTCCAAGTTTACGTTCACACAGCAAAAGGAGTTCTCATTGAAATTAATCCCCAAACAAGAATACCCAGAACTTACAAGCGATTCGCAGGACTAATGGGTAGCGAGCCAGTATTTACATTTTAGTTGTATCATTGAATGTTTCAAGGGTTTTTATGGTTTACACAACTTTTTGTATGAATTCTCATTTCAGTGCAACTCCTTATGAAGTTTTCTATACGCGCATCCGATGGACCGATGAAGTTATTGAAAGTTATTCGTAACCCCGTAACGGACCATTTGCCCGTTGGCTGTAAAAAGCTTGGTACCAGCGTGACTTCAGAGAAACTAATGAGAGCTAGTGAAATACCAGCGGGTGATGATGAACCTATCGCAATTGTTGTCGGAGCTATGGCTCACGGAAAGGTGAGTGATTTAACTATATGTATACCATTTTAAATCTTCAGTATGACACATGGCTTTTCCTTTGCAATACATACAGACGACTAAATGCAACACAATTTTCTTTTTTGCAGGTGGAGGTTGATTACATCGAAGATACGATATCCCTTAGTAATTTCCCATTAAGTGGAGCCTTAGCTTGTGCGAAAATTACCGGTGGATTTGAAGAGAAATGGAATGTGCATTAGTTTTGTTATACCAGGTTCTATTTGTCGTCCTTGTTTGTTTGCTTTTTTTTCTTTTCAATAAAGACCACTACTATTTTATATTTAATTATGCACGGTTGCTGTTCGCTGAACATTACCGCATATTCAGTGGCCACTTGGTAATAGGAAATATTTATGCGAAGGCATTAAACTCTTAACCTGAATTTTAAATTAAATTCGGTTGTCATGTTTTGAAAAAACCAAAACACTTACACTTAGAGGAGCAGAACCGGGTACAGCAAGTTGTTCAGTCTCCAGGCGAACACTTAGTCGTCCCGGGCGCAGACCAGCCCATTCACGCAATATATTTGCGTGCTGAGAAATAAAAAATATCTTTTAGTTTCACACATTCACTTATTGGTTTAACAATATTAACTTATCTTTAAACTTGGGATTATATTGGAATAATATTAGCTTACCTTTAAACTTGGGACTATATTGTAACATCCTTTTTTAATGAATTCGGTATCCGTTTTTCTTGGGTTTGTATCCCAGTCGTTTTCTTGATGTGTCCCACCAAGTGTTACCACATGCTGACTTTTGTGTAAATATATGACAATATTTAATTAGTCTAAAAAATTGCGTTTAGTAACGAAATGGTTGAAAAAGTCAGTCTTACTTTGGAATTATGTAATGTCCGTCATCATCATCCACCATAAAAGCCAATGAGACTGTTGGTGCTTCAACCTGTAATTAATATCTTTTACAGGTAAAGCTTCCCTTCCTATTGTACGGTAATCATTTTAACAGAGAAATCTAGTAACAGAACCTTGAGAACTTGACCCCGTATTGGTTTAACCTCCTTATCAGACATGACGTGATGCGAACCAAGTCCAGTGCAGTTTATGACAACATCAAAAGAACTTTTAAGTGTCCTTAAGTCCGTCACTTTTTGTCTCAAAACTTTTCCTCCATTGATTTTAAATTGTTCCAAGAGGTGCGGCAGCAATTTCGAAGGCTCGCAGATAAATGTTATGAACTCAGCTCCATATCTGCATGTGTGACAACATAATTATTTTGTTCTAGCAGAACCTTAATTACATCCTTTGTACGTGTTGCGAATTACGCGAAAGCAAAATTTGCATTACTTTAAAGTAGGGATCTTTAATTTCGTTCTCAAGGCATCAATTTCCCGTTTAGTGAGTACACGATAGCCATACACAGCATCTTTCCACATGTGATCATCCAAGTAATCTGATGATGTTACTCGAATAGCAGGCATCAAGGAGATCCCCATCTTCCCCCCATTATCCATGTTCCATAGCTGCCACAGAAAATCGTGGGTAGCTGTTGACCATTTCCTTTACACCAGGATTCGCAATTGTATGTACAGAATTCATTTTTTGTGGACCAAAATGTAATTGAGTGAAAGCAAGTCCGAATATTTCCCTAACTCTTACTTGACTTTCTCCGCCGGAGTTTTACCACAAAGGAACGGTGTCCAGAGCCCCGCCGCACCATCTCCTGTAGTATTCGGGGAAAAGTTCTCACTGATGATCGTGACTTCCGCTTCAGGTTCCAGACGCTGAACATGGACGGCACTGCACATCCCAATAACGCCCGCGCCTACAACTCCCACTTTCAGCTTAGTCATATTTATTTTAATTTATACTACAAAAAGTGATGCTATACTTTCAAATATGAAATAGCAACTTGTCTTCTAATCCTTACTTGCCAATCTACATCCCCTAGATGATGACTGAAAGCATAATTTTCATGAAGAGATGAGATTCCCACAAAAACATGATTGTTTCGTCCCCTGCCTGACAGGGATAAGATTTGGAGCGTCCGCCGGATGATAAACTCTGACCTGGACTATCAAGAGTTTCCAAATGATGAGGCTTGTTACAACATAGCATTAAGTCAATATTATGCAGTACAAAGTTAAGTAAATACATGCATGTATACATCATGCGTATATATAATTACATAGTATCTTCATCCAAACGTCTTGGAGGAAACATGAATTGCATACATAAATATATTTTCCCCTATTTAAGAATAAGTGTATATGTGTAGTTGATGAGGATGTGATATATAGATAGATCTGTCAGTCCAATCGAATGGTAATTGTCGTTTTTAGGAGTAGTACTCAGCTTCGTATTTGGATGCCGATACAATATCCAGGCATACATGTTTATTTGTACACATGTATGAGCGTATATAGTAGAAATAATGTGTAGAATTAAATAAATAAATCGTTTAGAATTCAGTAGTCCCAAAGAGCTACTTAGATAAAGCTGGATAATACAGTCCTATAGGAATGTGTATCCTAGGAGCTGATGAGATTCTTTTGTGGACTGTGTTCGTATACAGCGTCTTTAGTCTTTACGCAGCCATTGCAGGGAGAGATCAAGGTGAGATTACGCAGACAGTGATGGTGATGACAAACAAGGAAAAGCTGAAAGCTATAAAAGGACGTGAGGAGCTGTGTGAAGGGAATGGAAAGTCATTCCAATAATACTGTTACGGAGTTTTCTGCGTCACTTATTATACTGATGTATAGCTTGTCGGATACAATAATGCATGCACTTTATAAAAAAAGATCCAGACATAATTTGCTGCCAGATGATGGAGATTGGGAGAAGGAGAAAGCATGGTCGTAGGCTGAGTCACGAGGATTTGGTAAAAGCTCCTCATCCCTGTATAATAATGATCTTCATCGTATGGCTGGAGAGTACTATTCTACAATATTTATATGGAGCGTCAAAAATCCCCCACACAATTTTATTTCCTCCATCTCCCTTTCCCTCTCCTTCACTATCATCTATGTACATTAGTGTTGTCAATACTGAGTGAGTGAGAGTGCGGGGAGAAAGAGACGGGAGATGAGCCTCCCCCGTGGCCCTAACGAGTACTTGGACGAATGTCAGACATCTCTATGGGGAAAGTTCTACCCATCTTCTTTTTTGCCCCTCTAAAATTCCCTCAGGTGTGAAGGAAAGACTCGCTGGAGTCCTATCTCAAAAAGATGGTTAATGGTCTCTCCGTGTTGCAGAGTTTCTCTCTCCAGCGATGTGATCCTTGCCTCTTGTGAAACCCCGCAAATGAGATAAGACGCACATGGAGTTTCAACCCTAAATTTTTGATTAATTGAATGAAAGACCACCCATATTCGTGGAACAAGTGGTACTCCAGCTTTCTCCCTTCATATGTACGTTATGTATGTATAATAACGTTTCTCACGAACTGAGGTGGCAGACGAAAGAGGAGAGATTTTTTTTTTGTCTTCACTTCTCCAGTATTTTTTGGGGAATTCAACAACTACAGCATTTCTATGGTAGGTAAAGTGAGAGTATTGGGGAGGGAAATATGCATAGAAGATATAACATTTTGTGCCAGAAATAAATGCAATCGATTTCCTCCCCAAAAATAACCGAGCTCAACAGATCAACCGTAAATGAAAATTACTAAAGAGGGAGTGTCGAATTCAACAGCAGACATTGTGACGCCGTCATTTTTTCTTGAATGTATACATATACATACACGCTATGCTTCTCCAGTCGTAATCCACGTCTTTTATTATTACCTCGTTTTTTTCCTGGAGTTTCCCTTTTCTCGGACTTTCCTTTTCGCCTCCAAAGAGCTTTTATTCCTTCCACGATGCTTTCCTTTTTTTTCCAATGGAAACCATTGGAAGATGTGTTAGGTCAAAGATTGAATTATATGATTCTCATTGTCTAAGTAGGACAGGCAATTGTTAAACAAGGGGACATTGGGTTAGAAAAATTACCACAAAAAAAGGGAGATTACTTCAATATAGAGAACACACAATGGGGTTTCCTTTGACCCTGACCCTTGCTGAAGAGACGATTTTCTGAGTTATTGGGGTGTTTCCCAATAAAAGCAAAATGCGTCTATCTCTAACTCTAAAGACTCTAATTTATTTGTGTCTGGAGAGGATGTACGTTAGCAGGGGAAGGGAAGGGTTAGAGAGCGGATGGAGCGGCACAAGAACATTAGAAATAAAAATTAGTGGAGGTCGTAAATATTGCCATTATCTGTCAGCCCTTGTAGGCATGGAGAAAGGAATGTAATAGTCTCAATATTGTCTAACTTCTGAGGCTGTTATATGCAGGAAAATAGGTAGTTTATATATCTCTCTTCCCTCTCTCTCTATCTGGAAAGGCATAATTGCAGTAAATTGGAGTCCTAAACCTCCTTGAAAGGGGTAAAGGAATCATTCAAGTAAAATATATGTTGTCAGCCCATTCTCTCCCCTTCACTACTGGCTTATTTCCCGATATAATGTTATTGGTTTACCGTAATTGTCATCAGGGATAAGGTTAAGCTTTGGACTCGAAAGAAAACCAATTCTCAAATCCAGGGAACTGTCCTCTCTGACTTTCCCCATACATATACTTCTGTTCAACAAGGTACTAGAGTATTTTTTTTCCAATAACCTCGGGGAGAAATAAAAAAAAATCCTTTCACCGTCATAAGTCAATATTAAATTGATTTCCTAATAACTGCATGTTCCCCTGTCCCCCGGAGAAAAAATGTCTGCTGTGCATACGTATACTTTTCGCCCGTATGAAGAAAGCTCGTGTCCGGAATGAATAAACATGTCCCAGGTGTTGCCACACTTGGAGGCTTTAATTGTTTATGAATGCAAATATGATGACGAATTCGCTCTCTCTGTACAAATACGCATTTTCTCATTGTCCCACATTGAAAATAAGGGGAAAACTTAATGGAAAATTTATATATCTGATAATACCGGGGATCCTCCTTAAGAGTCTATGCCAGAAGGAACCTCCAAAGTATATAAGAGAATATTAGCTTTTTTTTTGGAAAGATTGACGTTCCTTTTTTTTAGGTGGAAGACGACTAATTTGCTTCCAAAGAATGTGCACATGTATGTGTCCACATACATGTGGTTTTTTTTGTTCTCACATTTACCACACCAACATACTTTCTTATACTGTGGGAGAAAGTGCTGAATACCAGAAAAGAAAGTATTTTTTTCCTCCTTCTTCCTTTTGTTTGAAAATCTTATGTAGTAGGACTTGAGTCGTCTACGACCTTATACTGTCTCGTGACATTGCCTTTGTGAGTCAACAAGAGGAGCGTCACCGTCCCAGTTAGGAAATTTCCCTATTCCTCATGGTAGTTTGGACAGTATAACTACTTAGTATATATGGAGACAGATGACAAAAAGGAGCTGGTTCTTAGCGTGAGTGTGCAAACTTGCAAAAGCAGTGCTACGGCTCTTTTTCTACTATAAGCTTTATGTTTGTAAACCCCCGATTATTTTTCTGTGAATCACAAGGCCTTAGTAGCATTTCTTTCCGTTACTGGTCCTCCCTCATTCTCTCTATCTCTCTTGTTTTTCCCTTTACTTTTTGAGCTCACTTTCTCTCTCTCTCTCTCTCTCTCTCTCCTTCCTCTCTGGAGGGGAATCTACATTCACTAATACGTTGGAGAAAGTAAAGACCTGCAGGAGTGAGACGAGGTGTACACTCTGTGCCTCCCGTTTCTCCTTCCCCTCCATAGCACGGTCTCAAAAGCTAGCTTTGGCTCTCCGTGCTATTTTTTTTGCCTCCTTTCCTTCCGTCAAATAATAACCCACCAAGTCGGGACTTTTCGCCTTTCATTCTGCTGTCGGCAGTGCTCAGCTCCTGTCCTTATCCTCTAAAACTCTTACTTCTCTCTACTCTTGATCCTACTCCCTACTACTGCTACTACTAACTTTTGCCCGTGGAGAAAAAAAAAACTCATATCGCTTACTCATCTTTTCCTCCTCGTGTTCCCCTCTCTTTCTTTCTATTTTTGTGCCTGGCTCCAGAGAGAGAGAGATAGACAGAGAGTGAGAGTGAAAGGAGAGAGGGACAAAAAAAAACTATTATCCGTCTTATCAAATCCCCCCACCACCTCTGTCACCGAAAAACATAGGAAGAATGCCTGGATTTTACAACCCCGGTTCAAGAGTAAGTCCTTTGTGTTTTTTTATTTGTCTCTTGCATTTTTTTTATTAGTCTTTCTGGCCTTTTAACCCTCAGGTAATAGCGGGAGTGCTTCGGGACACAAATTCATTGTAGTACACACTTAGAAAAACTTCCGTTTTTTTTTTACACACCCACGCATTCTCCCCTTGGAGTATATGGTCCTTCAAAAACAATTTACTTCTCCGTCATCCACCTTCTTTTTTAGGTTCTGTGAATATGTATATATATACATCTATAGTCATGAACAGTGTCCTTGAATGTCCCTTTTTCACCTTTCATTGTTCCCTTTTAACACGTCCCCACGTTTTTTTTATGCCACATGTCCCCAACTTTCTCTTTCTTTCCACTTTCTCTCTTCCTCTTTCTTATTTTCTTTCTCTCTTGTCCTTCCTTTTTTTTCCCCTCTCTTGTTCTTTCCTTTCATTCTTTCCCCACTTCCTTCATTTCACTTTGTATTGTCCCGCACAAATCACATAGCTGTCGGGGGATGGTGGAACTCATTCCGTCTTAGGTCCTGTAGTGGGTCTACTATTGTGTACTCCACATTGTCATTAAAAAATCTGAGCACGTAGGGAAAAACGGAGAAAAAAATGGACGTGTACAGTTGTAAATGAAAAAGGGAGCGGAAGAAAAAAATTACATGGTTGGAATAAGTGTGGCACAGTCCTTGATATATGGGGATGTCGACTGTACAGGCGTTATGAATTAATGAAATGGGAATATAAAACAGGAAGACGCTCCTCCCTCCGAAAATTGTGTGCATAGCAGATAGTGTGTACGGAATGGTTAATAAGACTGAATTTTGTCCTCTTTTTTTTCTTTACTCTTTATCTCTCCATGTACCCATTACTCCAGGGAACGATTGCGGGGAAGTCGGAGGAGGAATTCGACCCAGAAGAAGCATGTAAACGATTGAACGATGCCATGTCTGGGATTGGGACTAATGAAGGAGCCATAACGGAAGTGGTCACATCCCACAACTATGAGCAGAGAGGGATAATTCGGGACAAATACAAAACCATGTATGGGAAGGTGAGTGATGGGATCCCGTTGAATTCTTCTTTCTGTCATGATATACATGTGATCCCTTCTTTCCTTCCTGTCTTCCTTTGCCCCAAAAACGGGGCTAAAACATGTACGAGACTCCCTTTCAATGTCGTATGGCCCTCTGTGTGGGGACGTGCTAGGAATTTGCGCAGAATTTCTCATCCCACACACTTGTTTTGA
Organism: Disparrhopalites patrizii; assembly: GCA_034698585.1. Classification (NCBI taxonomy): domain Eukaryota; kingdom Metazoa; phylum Arthropoda; class Collembola; order Symphypleona; family Sminthuridae; genus Disparrhopalites; species Disparrhopalites patrizii. The sequence continues at coordinate 18,096 of JAQGBT010001312.1, forward strand.
TGTTGGAAAGGCAAAGAAATGGAAGTGGGGTGTACAAATTTTTTTTTTTTATCTTCACATCCGACAAGCAATAAATAAAGTCTTTCATCTCTCCAACTTCCGACACACTTCGCCTGTATTTATATAGAAATGTGTAGGGGAGGAAAGTGAAAACCCAAGTAATTAATTCCTGAGGCAATCACTATCACAAAAGACTATTCTTGAGTGGAACTATGCCGGCTGTGGTACATAGGCACACATACGTGTATTATTTGACAAAATCCTACGAATTTCGTGTCATCCTTATAAAAGCCGCAGGTTTAAGATGTAGAAATGTGTATATAGAGAAGGCTCAAAATTTTACCAATCAACATGCTAGAATTGCTCTGTAAAAGGCATTCAGCCTTCCAAAGCTCCTTTGTTTGTCCCCGGTTGTTGTCATCGAAGAGAAATAGTGACGTGGCATGACTTGTCCAGGGACGTCAAATGACTCACACTTGCCTGGAGTCTCAAAGGACATCTTTTAACCGTGGGCGTTCTGTTCACCGGCATAAAGGATAGAAAAGGGAGTTCCTTTTATTCTGTTTCTTGCATATTGTAATACATTTTATGAAGTGAGTTGTGACATTATTACACTCCTCCAGGACTTAAACAAGGGGTTTTTGCCTCAAATCAAAAGAATATCTTCCTCGACCCCATTTCCTTTACTATTAGCCTTTTTACCCCCCTCCCCTCCTCCTCAACTCTCTCATGCAATGCGCAATGACGCTGCTCCCATTTAACAAGGAAAGGCAAACAAACCCAGAATGTTTTTGTTCTCTGTCGTATTTTTTCGTTGGAAAAAGGAGTACAAAAAAAAAATTGGACCAAAAAAAGGCTTTTAAAAGGACTTTCATTATTATTCCTTGATCACAAAGAAAAAAAAATTGTGATGGTGCGGAACACTGCAAACAGTCCTGTTTCAATGTTCTACACACTCCCTAAAAAAAAACTAATCATGCCATACGTCGTGCAAATCGATGTACATACATATTCATACACAAAACTATGTATTATGTTGCTAGAAACATGTCCAACTCTGGCTTTCCGTGTTATGTGCATAAAGCCAATATTTTCATGAGTACATGGCGTGATCATTTGTGCTTTCATTTTGTTAAGCCCCTTCCTTGTTTTCCGTTTTATGGTCATATTTATATTCAGGGTATCAGGATATACATATTATGTTCCTCCTATAGACATATACCGCGTATATTGGAGTTCATTATACCAATTTATATATATTCTTTTTACGAAATTGCCCCATAAACTAACCGCGTTTCCCCCCTTTTTTTTGAGCTAGGGGAATGAAGGGGTAGGGGGAGGGGGGAGTCGTTTTCCTCGCAATTTTCTTTTTGCTATGGTAAAGGTTCTTTTGGGGAGGGTTACCACTACCCATTAATCCCATACATATCCTTAGAAGACAAGAATTCCCCCGGGGGAGAGGAAGAGACTTTAATTGTGGATATAATTTAATTACTCATAAAGTTTTTAACGCTCCCATTTGCTCATCTCCAGCTCCTGAGGGGTGAGTCTCATCACAGCTTCAGGAATTATAGGAGGGAAATCTTCCCAAGATGAGATGGGAGAGGCGAAAAGAGGGGATTATAAGGCTAATAGGAACAATACTTTAGCCAGGCAAAGGGCTCGGATTTACCCCAGGAGGCGGGTTGTAGGAGAAAGAATTGCAATCGGGAGACTTTGTAGACTGCAACGGGAGCTTCTTAGTTTACTAGTAAGAAAGGAAGAAAAAAGGAACTCACTAAGCCACCTCAAGCGTGAGTTATAAAGTTGCTAATTAGCACTTGAGGGAAAAGCACGTATTTTATCCAGAAGATATGGAAGCATTACGGCTTCACGGCTGTCATTCCCTCCTCGGCCCAACAACTTTTGTGACGTAAAAAAGGGAGGAAGAAAGTAGACAGTACATATATTGAGCACATAGGTATATTTTAGTCTGTGGAATTTTTATTATTGTCATTACAGCCAATAAAGTAGCTTTTTTTTGGAATTGTGAACATGTTTTTCCCTTACTATATTCTTGGTCTGATATAGCATATCTTCGTTTTTTATCTTCTCCTTCTTCCTTTTTCTTTCACCCCAACTAGTTTTTACGGCATCCCCTCCTTTTGATAGAACATTTATTCTTCTCCCTGGGTGCAGCATGTCCTACTCTAGTTATTCCATGTATGTAGATATGTCAGGGTCATAGAATTCAAGTATAAAATCAATACTCAAGGGTGAAAGATGTTGGATAAAGAGAAGAAAAGGAGGAATATGTAGGAATTGTACAGTATGTACAAATTCAGTGAAAAAAGTGCAAGGGGGAAAAAAAAAGTCCGGACTTAAGATCCCCATCTTCTCTCCATTTCATATTCCCCCGTCCTTGCAACTGTAGAGCAATGTTCATCACATTTAACTTGAAGAAGGAAGTTCCTTCTTTTTTTATTTTCTTTTTCTTTCTTTTTTATATCTCCAAACCAGAGGGAAAAAAACAGAATATTTTCTCCAGTAGTTTTTGGTATCTGTGTGCCCCACAAAAAACAAATGTTATTACACTTTCGTGGTATGCGGCTCAGACATGGTGAGTAGTGTTAACAGGATAGTATTTTGTAAAGGAGAATTTGTGTGCCGACTGGTCGTGGTCGTCGCTATTGGGGGAGGGAAAAAAACGTAACACCCGGCTCCGTCTTTTTTTTATAGATGTACAAGTACATCTGCATGTGAAAGTGTAGAACGTAATGGTAAGGAGAATCCTCATGTGAAAGTCAAGGAATGAGGATGCTTTCACTCTCTCTATATACTCCTGCGTGGAGCTAATATCCCCTGTAGGCAAGATGGTTGAGATCACATGCGTTAAATAATTTCTATTGTTGTCTGCTTCTTCTTTTGTTGTTGTTGTAGTCCTTGGCTGCGGAGAGAAAGGGAGAGAAAAAAGCTTTTCTCCACCATGATGTGATGCTTTTTTTTTTCTTACAGAGAAAGAGAGAGAGAGAGGAAGCACATTACGTAAAGTATAGGGAAAAGGAGGAGTGGCAGGAACATGTCACGGACAAAATGGGAGAAATTGGGTGGATCCATTCCATCCTGTGCAAACATGTACATGTGTAACTGGCACACTATCTATATCTGTTATGTGAATTCCAAAGTGAGTAAAAGTGAGGGGGAGTGGGGGGGGAGGTTTTTGTTGGAGAGGAAATATTTTGAGGAAGTTGTACATGAGCAAAAATAGCTATAGTTTTCTTCGAGGTTGACGGAAAAGCACTATAAATCTTGGTGTCATTCCCTGTAATTATTTCTGGACTCTTCTAGGAGTACATACAGATGTACCCCATGGGTTCTGGTGATCGATATCACAAAGTGACCTCACAAGTAATTATTACTTTTAATGATGCCTGCCGAAACACTCGCATGTGACTTTATTATTATCAATATTCCACGCCCAGCCCAGAAACTTGCAAAATGAAGGGTGTGCCGGAGCGGGTGTGTGATTGGGTACGGATATGAACATTTTCTTTAATGGGCATTTCCCAATATTCTGGAATTCTTTGTGAGGCAATGTGCTAACCAATGAGGTCATGCAAAGTATTTTAATTTCAATTTTCTATTCCCGGCGACTTGTTAATAGTGAAAGTCATTCCAAAAAATGTATTTAAAAAGTTCCCATTTCATTTTTATGATTGCCCAGAATTATTTTAATTGACACTAAAAAAGCGTAAACAGAAAGTTTTGGGAGCCTATTGGATACACTTAAAATGGGCATAAAATGTACTAAGCTCCTTATAGAAGTTTGATCAAAATCGATATAATTAAGTCATTCATGTCCAGCATCCTTATCAATGTCTGCTAATTTAATCTCCCGTCTTTCCCCCATGAAATTGGGTCCTACGAGACTTTATTGTAGGCAATTTTATCTCTTGAAATCAAAAACATAATGTACGTGCTATTTCGGGGGGAAAATGGAAAAAAGTAGGAAAAGCTTGAGTCGAGGACGAGTCGTAGGGGATTAAGCTATTATATAGGCCTTGAAGGCCGGCTTGGGTAGGTTTCCCTGGTTACTTTTGATGTGCCACTACCACACATTTTTTTGTGAGAACGTTAGTATAGCCATTCCTCCGGCGACTTGAACTAGTAGGGCTGTGGTTCCTATTAAAAAAATGACATCGCGTAAATTTGGGGCCCACATACTCTCTCCATTTTACGGAGAAAAAGCTATGGAGGCAAGTGTATCTATATGCCCCGATTGCAAAAGAAAAAAAAACACAGTAGAAGTTTGTAGTATGATAGCGAAATCTACCCCGTTGTTTTCGTTGTAAATCAAGACTGAGTGAAAGCATCCATAAACTTACTATGTATTACATACAAGTATGCATATGAAAGGCAGGGAGGGAAAAGACGGGAAAGACGCGGGTTTCTGGGGAAGGGAAGAAATAGGAGAAGGTGGCGAGTTCTGGCCATAATTCAAAACCCTGCGGATTTTACCGTGCATCCCTCCCGTATTTATGACATGACCTTCTGATTTGTCCTTTATCAAAAATCTGTATAAATAATATTATAGGCAGGGTTCCGCTCTGAATTGTGGCTGTAATAACCGTTAGGCCATAAAAATGGCCTGGTGGCCTTTCCTCCACGACCAGTTCTATGCACACGCATGTTTTTACTGCCAAATATGTAGATAGACATTAGTTGGGCAAATTTTTTTTTATTGTTTTCGCTCTCAATTTTTTTTTTGTTTTTTGTTTTTTTTACAGGATCTTGACAAAGACATCGGAAGCGAAGTTGGCGGAATTTATGGAAAAGCCGTTTCTGGATTGATGCAAGATCCCGAAGAATACCTTATGGAACAAGTTCATGCTGCTATCAAGGTAAATGTACATGCTTTTCCCCCCACTTTATTTTGTTTAGCACAAACCTACATTCTCATTGACATTCTTCCACGTAGTAGTATAGTTGAGCCAAATATCCGTGGCTCCAAGTTATGACAACAACATCAACGCCATTCCCACCAGGTAAATTAGGACATGAAGCCTTCCATTTCCTGTCACTATATCCCCAGACAAAAAAAGGGGGAGTGATGATACACATGAGTAAATGGGATTGCTGGGGCGGGTAAAAACTTCCACGAACTGTGCCAAGCAAGAAAGAGAAGGAAAGAGAGGGGAAGAGAGAGAGAGAGAGAGAGAGAGAGAGAGAGAGAAATGGAGAGGAAGGAAGAAAGCCAAGGACAATAATATTTCCTCAATAACCAGCCATGAGAAATAGACTTTTACTCTGCCTTTTTTACTCACTATACCAGCAACATTTTCCTTTCTCTCTTTCTCTGTGGGGAGAAAGTAGTGAAAACTTGGGGCTTCCTTTTCTTTCCCCGCTCTTTGTGTTCCTTTCTCCTTTGTGTGGAAGCAAACACAAACACTCACACACTTTTTGTCATGTTGTCTTTATCCATTTTACTGGCCTGAGAGAGATAGAGAAAGAGAGAGAGAGAGAGAGAGAGAGAGAGAGAGAGTTGGATAAAAGGGTGGTAATAATAAGCGGGCTCTCTCTTTTTTTGTCCTCCAACTTCTTCCATTATTTAAGGTGTGAATCATAGACACTCCTCTTTGCATTTCAGTCAGAAGACAAAAAAAAAAACTTTGTCCCTAACAGCAATCTCCTTCAGCCTTCATCTATTCAACGCTGTTACCCTGGAATTGAATTACCTTGGCTTTGGTGGGATATTTGGTGGAGAATTTTTCCTTCGTGACCCTGCGTATCATGTGTCTCCTGCATATCCATGAAGTGTCTCCGCTGTAGTTCATTGTAAAAAACAATGGCATCATTTCTTCTAGTCAGTTTTTTTTATGTATGTATACTTTCCCTCGAATGTATACAGATGAGATGTAGCGATGCATACACAACTGGCTCTGTTCAGAGGATTATTTTTTTCCCCGACTCAAACTTCCCGTAAGTCTCTCCGAATGATTTGAGAGCACGTTTTCCTCCTATCCTTAAAATTCGAATCCTGTCTGAGTGGATTACTAGAGGGGGAAATATTGGAAATTGCGTGGGAAGCTGCCGGCAAATTATCAGGGAAAATAATATGTATAGGAAAAACCATCCTAACATGATTTCCCTTCTTTCCTACTAAATTGAATTATTTCGTGAAAAATATGGGATCCACTGGGAGGCATTTTGACACAACCTCTCTCTCTCTCTCTCACTCTCTTTCTCCGCCTGGCATAGCATGGGTGGTTTGGTGAGGGAGACTTTGTGTCACTAGATAGTGACGGCGTCAAAATATGCTTTGATAGGGCAGAAGAAAACATTAATTTTTCAATGCCACGCAAAACTATGGAAGAGACAGGAAACTTACCCAGAAAAAATCGGCTCAGAATTGGCCAAACTTTGGGATGATGATAGAATGCACACAATATTACGAGTGTAATTTGGAAGAATAATTACAATTGCAATTCCAACCACACCCTGAAAATCTATGAAGGTGCAAACTGGAGAAAGTATACGGGGGAAATGTGAGGGAGAAAATACTTTTAGGGGAAAATTACACAAGAGTTTTTTTTTATAGAAAAAAACAGATTGTATAGAATACAACGGAACATGCGAGGTGTGTAAGGCTTTTATGCGAGCGACTCATCCTTCCTCATCCCACGGGGTCTGACCTGCCTGTCCTCTGATAGCATGAGCGTTGTCCCCGAGTCAATTACTTCAAATAATATGATTTCCTATATACACAAGCAAATGACAAAGGCCAATATAACCTACTATAATATAGATTAAAAATGATGAAAAAATTACTTTCATCTCTCATTTTATGCATTTTGCCTATGGACAAGGTCATTGTTAGCTAGTTTATTGCTGTGTATGTATAGTCCTTGGATTTGGATTGCTTTTTGAAGTATTTCTTCATATCAAAAATGTGGAGAAATGCTACTTAACTTGGTCCTTGAGCCACTATTTCCTACTATTTCTTGTAAAGGGAGGTTTCACAGGGAAAGTGTCAGAGGTAAGAAAAAATGGGTTCACCAACTGGAAATATGTGTGTATACCAATGAAGATGCATACATATGTTCATAGTGTGGTGCCATGCCGATCATTGTATACTTTTTTTGGGGGGAAGAATAGAATCAAGTTTTTATGAGCTCACGCCAATCCTGGTTAAAGAAGTGTTGCTCTCAAGTATGTGTATGTGTATATATATATATATGCAAGAAGTTTCGGTTATAAATAGTTACAAGCTATCGATCTTTTTTTTTTTATTTATTAAGGGTCTTGGAACCGACGAGCGAAAGTTGGTGTCCATACTGTGTTGCCGAACAAATGTTGAGCTTCAGGAAATGAAGGAGTACTACAAAAACAGTGAGCCTTTTTTTATATCTATTTCGTTGAGAATGTTATTTTTTTTACCTTTCTCCCCGTTTTATCCCCTATGGTAAAAGGGATATACGAGGGAATCAAGGATGTATACAGACATGCATTAGATTTCACTGATCCCTGATACTCACAGCTTTTAAGCGTTTGTTTGTGTACCTAATGTCTAATGTGTGATCATTGTTGTGTCCAAAAATAGAGTACGGTTCGGACATGGAAGAGGATGTTGCTGATGACTTGGATGGGGATTTGCGCACTTTGATGATTTCTCTTATCAACGCTGGAAGAGATGAAAGCGACGCCATTGATCCGGATAAAGTTAGAGAGGATGCTCAGGTATATACTTATACATACATATGTGTATGTGTATATATGCTATTTCCCCCGAGCGGATTATTTTTCTGCCTGTGAACGGGGATAGTCCAAAGGCTACTTACTTAGCGGGATATTTTGTACGAAAAAGTTTTTTAAGTGTTTTGGACTTGTCCATACAAAATATCCCAAGTAAATCTAGATAAACAAGCATAACAAGCTTTAAGCATAACAAGCATTGAGTTAGGAAACATTACAGTGTACCGAACAGCTTGTGGGAGCTTTTGGTACGTTTTAGCAAGTGTGTTTGATGCTCAAACAAGATATTTTTTTTAACCAGGCATTATACGATGCGGGCCCTGGCCAGTTGGGAACAAAGGAAGAAGTTTATAACGCCATTTTCAATTGCCGAAGTCCAGCGCATATGCGTGAAGTTTTTGATGCTTATGAGGAAGTTTCTGAGGGTAAAACCATTGAAGAAACTATAGACTCAGAGTTTTCGGGCAGCGTCAAGAACGGTTATATGGTTATGAGTAAGATGTACCTCTAAAATCTAATCATACTAGAATTCTAAGTTGTTTGTGAAAACTTGGCACTAACAAAAGAAAACTTCTTGTAATTCAGTAAAATCTTTCCGAAATATTGTTGCTTACAACGCCGAGAGGATTCACGAGTCAACCGCAGGCCTCGGGACTGATGAAGATACACTCATGGAAATATTAATTACAAGATCAGAGGTACATACATATGTACTACAGCTGTGACCTTTCAGTTGTAATGCATACACTTGTCTCAAGTCTTTTGTAAAAAAAAATACAAACAAAATTATTGCTGATGTTTTCAGATTGACTTGCGAGACATCCTCGACTTTTACGAAGTCAAATACGAGAAGCGACTAGTAGATATCGTTGCCTCCGAAACAAGCGGGGACTATCGCCAGACGCTTATTGGTATCATTGGAGAAGAAGTCTCCGAGTAACTAATTTCCGAAAGTAAGGACTCCTCATAAGCTTAACCATGTTTTCCCCTGCACTTGTAGTTCCTGGAATGTAGTTCCTGAAGTACATACTCTCCACATTCTCTCCGTATAAACAAGATTTAAAGTAACATGAAGTTAAGTTACAAAATTCCGGAACAAAAGTATCCGGTATTGCATTTTATTAAGTCTTCGTTTCCTAAAATCTCTATATGAAAGTAGAATCTACAGAATTTACCATGCATCTCTGTATACACTGTATCTAGAATATGTATGATTCAACAGTTAACATTTATGTACTTTCTTAACCGTAATAGAACCTATAGACAACTATAATACTATCTCCAAAAAAACATACACACATATGTATATGCTACTTCTAAATTCTAAATACATATTTTTGTTGCGAAAATATTTATATAATATACATTACATATATAAGCACATTTAAAATTGGCTAACCCCGTGTACACTTAACATCACTTTGATTGTATATTTGGCGATTTCGGCTGTTTTGCACAAGTAATTGAATAAGGATGTAGAAAATGGCTCATTATTAATGTATCGATAATAATGACGATTTTTCCTTTACAAATTTAAAGGATCAATTCCCAGTAGCCGACCATTGTGGCAATAGAAATTTTTCGAGGGCAATGAAACTTCCTCCTTCCACGGATCGGGTGCTGGTGCCTGGAATATTTTAAAATGTAGTTATTATAATCTCTACTGCTTTCAATCACATTATTCCATCGTAGGTTTAATTCATCAACATCAAGTAACCAACAGTAGTTAATTCCTTGGTTTAAAAAATGGATAACTCAATTAATTCTGTAAACTGTAGTGGTAGTGCATTGCCTATTGCTTTCAGACTCACACACTTAAATGTGATTGCACATACTGTTCTACATGATTTTAAATCAAATCATGGTAATACGAAATACACAGTTTTTCTGTAAAGGCGCGAAAAAATAACTAAGTACCTTACATTCAATGCTGAAGCACACTTGCCTTTGAATCAATATACATATTATAAATAAATACGCTTTTAAACAAACCTGTAACTTTAATTTACACAATCCACCAAAAGTAACAACAGAAATTGTAAAAGGAAGACAGTACCATCTACGAACTAACTAATAGCAGTACTAATTATTATATGTGTGTAATATACATTGCATAATGCCTGTACGTGAATAGATAGCTACTACCAGCGACAAAGTTTACATAAATAAAACTGAATGAAATTTAGCACTGCATCTACACGAGCACAGTTAACAATTACCATTGCTGGTATGCCATACCAAAATCAGCAACCAAAATGTCTTGTGCTTTTATTATTATTAATAAAGATCCTCTAAAATTAATTCTAATAATTGTATATCGCCTGGAAAATGTTTGGCATACTGAAAAGAACTATACTCGAATACTTACCTGGTGAGCATTTATGAACTCCATTAATTGACGCCCGAGTTCCGTGTTGAACTTCACCAACTGCTCTAAACTGTGTATGAAAAAGAAGCCATATTTGCTTTTCATTCCATAAACGCAATGACAAAGTAAAAAATGGAAGGTTGAAGAACAAGTGTGCACAAAAAAATTACCTTTTTTCTTCCCACAAACCCTTGGAAACAAGCTGATCACAAATGATTTCATTGACACCTGAATCAAACAACGGAAGACCAAACTGGCAATCAAGAAGTGTCCAATCATCATACCAAAAACCTTCGAGATTTTTTTGGTTGGACTGAGACTGGATTGTGCCAGCATCTGAGGTACTTGGTTCTGAGCCAGCTCGAACTGGCTGGTTTGATTCACTTAAATTTAAATCACTTAAGTCGAGCCGGAGCGATTCGATTTTTTGTTGTCTTGAGTCAAACCCTCTGGGTTTAACATTAAGTTCCGCGGTAAGTTCATTATCCAGCTCCTCCTGGTACAGCTTTGCACTCTGATCATCGGTAAAACCATTTCGTGGCTCTGGTTTTTTAGTATTACCAGTGATAACAACGTGACCATCTTCATTTTCAGCCATCATTAGCTCTTCAGAGTCGTCTCCTTGCTCTTCCGCGACATTAGACAATGTCGACGAGCGTGGAAGTATAATTGCAGGTTTTGGTTCAGGATTTGCCCTGCATTCACTGACGGAAAAATCAGTATCGGCGTTTCCTCTGATATTCATCATCGTTATAAAACCGCAACTTCGTTCTAAATCGAATAATCGGCTTAATTTAACTATAGCTGGATGCTTGGCCCATTTCGCATACATTTGGTATGGTTTTGAATTTTTTGAATCTCCTGCATCGTTTCCTTCTTCTTTTCCTTTTTTCGTCCAAGTCAATGGAAACGGGACCACCACCGTAGAAGATTCACCGATCAATCCGTATGCCTACAAAACAATGAGGAATGCAAATATTGAGTTAAGCAACATACAAATGATGAACATCACAAAGTTTTTACCTGCACGAAAACTGCCGAGTGCGTTAAAGCGTCATTTAAGGTAAAAAGGGCATTAGCACCAGGAATCACGCTCGAGTCATGTCCCCACGACGTTACTAAGTACTTGTCACAGTCTTCTAACTCCGAAGGCAACTCGTGCAGAATTGATCCTGAAAATAAGAGTAGTGCTGTACTGTACAGCATTTTTGCTACCCTAGCATCTAATCATTGCAAAATCTCACCTCTTGTCATAAGTAGTGAAGTAGGTCCACTGTTGGTAATTGAATACAAAAATAATTTAAACCAGACGGAATTGACTTGCGGAATTGCAGGTCCAAAGTGAGGCAAATTTTCGGAACAAACTGGAGTAACCTCGTAGCTGAGCGGCGCCATAGAGACCAACAGTCTATTAAAAAAATTGATAAAATTCACCACAATTGACAATCAAAAACAAGTGCATGGTAGAAATCATGTTGAACATCACAACACTTACTCATAATTCTTGTTGAGCAACCGTGAGCAAGTTAATCTGTCCAAATTCAAAAGGCTCTCACACCGCAGCAGATCTAGTGGCATGGAACCCATTTTTGGGTTATTTCTTAAAAATAATATAGCTTTCTTTAAAGTTTTCGCATGTTCAAAATAACGCTGAGCTTCTCCTTCTCCTTCTGTCCACGATATATTATCTAGCTCACTAAGAAAGCTGTCCAAGGATTCGTCTGACATTTTACCGACTTCAAACATAGTGACGGCATGATTTTTCAGACCCTGTAGTAAAATTAGATCCCACAATCAGGCAAATATCCGAATACTAACAGTTAAACCAAGGAGGAGAACATTACCGGTGACAAATTTCCCATCATTAGAAATGCTGTCAGGGTAGAATCGTAAAGGAATGCTATACGCTTTGAAGTATTATTAAAGCTTGTGGAATGACTCCCGGACAAAAAGGAATGAACAGCCGCACTTTGACTGGCTTCCGCCCTCAGCTGCAACGAAAGATCACTACAATAAGAGTCACTTTCTGCCAACGCGGATGTAAGTTCATTAGTGAGCGAATTTTCATCTTGAGCCACGCAGTACGAATTCCGGCTAAAATAATTCAAACGCCACATCAGGTCACAACATTTAGGTCAAACATAAAGCATTTGTATTAATTCTGTTAGCTTATTTCAAAGCTAACCTTTTTGGCTGATATTTCTGCCAACTGGGATCCATGTTTGTGAGCTCCATATCGACATTTTTTTTGTACGCGAATCCCAATCGACAGTACAAGGAAACCGCATTTTTTATTAGTTGCGCATCAATGTCCAATACTGACGACAACTAAAACAAGAATACAATCATGATGAATCTGCGGAACACTACTTTGTTTACGCACGAAAGCTTTTTTTACGAGTGGTGAACAAACTTACTTCTCCAACTGTTGTGTGCTCGTCGATTGAAACAAATATTTTGTACAACAAAGTTTCAAAATAATCTCCCAGCACACGGTTCATAACGAATCCTTCTAACGGTGGAACAACGATGTAATCATCGTTATGCATTGGTACATCCAAATACACCAGCCCTTTTCTGTACAAACTGTGTACACAATCGTAATCCAAGGTTCCAGCACGCTTGCTTCCATGATCTATGAGATAGTCGATGATCTTTCTCTCATTCGACTTTGTCATAGCTATATCTTCCTCCGTCACATAACCCACATGAACAATAAACCAAGGATCCACACTGACGTCTATTGGTCTAGACGGCAAGAGTTCTCTTGGTGGTTTTCGCCGAAATAATTTTCTACTGGCTCTATATTTGTTCATTAGTTCTATGTATTGATTTCTTCCAATCCCCAACAGCCTTAGACCTGCAACATCAACCACAAAAATCAACTTAATTAAATATTACAATAAGTTTACACAAAAATTACTTCAGGCTAGAACGAGAGTACGCGCAACGAATAAAGTTTTGGAAAACTCACAATCAGCAGCGGTAAAATTCGGCAAGGAATCGTAACTCTTTTCTTGATCCATTATCATTTCCATGACAGAAGAGTAATACTGGAATGGTGTAATTCTAAGACCCTTTACAACGCGATCCGATAAATGGTACGGGTACAACATGAGGTGATCTTTGCTATAGTTGACAACTTCTTCGTAGTACTTTGATTCATCTTTCCGAATAGTTTTGACTATAAAAGTAACAATTTAAAAATTGTGCTACAATTCTAGACAACAAATTTTTTATCTACATTTTTATGAAAAAAAAAATGTGTCCGCCTGAGCAAGAGAAACCCTTCAAATACTTACTTAGATTGTCTGAATATCGAAGTTGATTTCTTATGCTATACGCAATTACAGCCTTCTCGTACCCTTTCTGGGCATTCCCAAAAATCTGCAACCAGAAGATCATACAATAAAGTCATATGCAGTGCATACTACAGTCAAAAGCGTAACAAATTAAACTTGAAATAGTTTTCTACCTCCTTAACTTTCGTGGGTAGTTTTGACCACGGAGCGTTTCTTCCAATATGGTACTCAACCTCCGGATTCGAATCCATTGTCCTGGAGCAAAATATACTCCCCCGTAATCACCAAATCTGTTCAAAGAGAATCCATAAGAAAAGCAATATTATCCATAGTATTTCACTCCGAAATGCATCAATCCCTGTAATCACGTAGCATTTCCACTCTCTTAAGGGGTACAAATATAACAGCAAACCCACAAGTAAACCTTGAACTTCACAATGTAGACTATAAAACACAGTAATTACTAAATACAGAACTGCACCTTCATTAATCCAATCACATACATCTGACAAGGTAAAGAACGAAAACATCTGATCACAACGTCATATTTCCTTCGCAAATATTACTCTTTCAAAATTCTTCGACGGAGGACGGTCATCCTCCAAAAAAACAAAATACCCCGAATTCTAAAGCCCACCTTTGACCCTTCGAAGTTAAATGCAGACTACCCACATTTGTCCTACATTGACCTTTGCTATATCTCATGTTGTCTGTTTCACCACTTTGGTTCCATTTCCCTCAGCACCAAAGGATAATCCACCTAAATGCGTATGAACCAGTTAAAAATGTTCAACAATTCGAAATGTACAACCCTACAATTTACGTAATCACCCATAATCACGGACGAAACACATTTAAAACCCCCTACGTAAATGATTCAAACCGAAGGTCTTCACTAACCTGATAATTCGTCGGGATGACGGGCTGACGGGGTAAATACACTTTTTTTTTTTTTGCACGACCGTAGAGTGCGTCAAAAAAATCAAATAAATTTCAAAAACTTTGTACGGTGAGATTTTAAGACATAAAATTTTTGATTTTTTTTTTTAGTTTCTTTCAAAAAATTTCGGAAAATAATTGTTTCTTTTTTGCTATTGTGGAAGCTCTTGAGGGAGGAGGACAAGATGATTAGAAAAAAAGAAAAAAAAAGTTGGCAAAAAAGTTACTTCCGTTTGTCCCTTTCCACCTCAGAACACGTGATGGCCTCATACTTGGTCGTATGGGACAACTTCAATAATAAGCGGGCTATACCTATTTCCTATGAAGTCTCTCTCTTTCTCTCTCGCTCTCTCTCGCTCTCTGTCTCTCTCTCACACTCAAGCTCTCTGTCTCTCTCTCACACTATCACTCTCTCTCTCACTCTCTGTCTCTTGCTCTCTCTCTCTTTCTCTCGCCCTTTCTCTATGCCTCGTTGTTGCTCTTTCTCTATCTCGCCCTTTCTCTCTGTCTCGCTCTCGCTCTTTCTCTGTGTTTCTATCTGCCTTCCTCTTTCTCCTCTTTCTACGTCTCGCTGTTTCTCTTTCTTTCTCTCTCTGTATCTTTCTCCCTCTCCTCTTTCTATCTGTCTAGCTCTTTCTCCCTCTCCTCTTTCTATCTGCCTTGCTCTTTCTCTCTCTGTCTCGCTCTTTCTCTCCTCTTTCTATCTGCCTTGCTCTTTCTCTCTCTTTCTCTCCTCTTTCTATCTGCCTTGCTCTTTCTCTCTCTGTCTCTAGTAGTGTAGTACAGGGGGGATTTACGTATCGAAGGGGGTCTAATGCTGTAGGGTACCCTTCGAATAGGAATTTAGCAAGGGATGTACATATGGGTTTATATACATACGTGCTATGTAAAAAGGGTATTCCAAGGGTGGAAAGGGACCTAAAAAATATGTACGCGGTTTTAGGTATAGCACAGGGTATGGTATATCTGTTGCGTGGCCAATGGAATATATGACACGTATATATGCGCCTATAGCCACATGCATATGACGTTTTACCTCGATTTTTCTCTGTTTTTCTCCTTGAACCTCTTTCTTTTGGATGGGATGTACATATGGGTTTATAAACATACGTGCTATGTAAAATGGGTATTCCAAGTATGCCGTAGTGAAAAGGGACCCAGGTCTAATGCTGTAGGGTACCCTTCGACTAG
>JAQGBT010001313.1:0-33610 GCA_034698585.1 Disparrhopalites patrizii
TCTCTCCCTTTCTCTTTCTCTCTCTCTCTTTCTCTCTCTTTCCCCTGGTTGTTCTTGCTCGCTCTTTCTCTCTCTTTCTCTACCTTCCATTTCTCTTTGTGTCTCCTCAGTTTCAATCTACTCTTTCTCCCATTTTGTCAATCAATGCTGCACTCTATCCATTTTATTTTTTCTTTCCCCCTTTGTATGTTTGCCTCCTTAATTTGTGGTTCTCGCTGTTGATCTGATTCACAGTCTTTTATTTTATTTTCTCTCTTTTTTCCGCGCACATTCCTGATGGTTCTTCTTTCAGTTAATTTTTGTAGTCTGATCATTTTAAAACATTTACTGTTTATTGTCCATTTACTCTTTCTCTGCCAATTTTTATATTTCTCTCACTTTTTGTATCTTTCCGTCTATCTCTACCTCTCTCTTTCTCTCTCTTTCTTTTTCGTTCTCTCTATCTTTCTCTCTATTTCCCTCTCTTTCTCTTTCCGCTCTCTCTGTTCTCTCTCTTTCTCCCTATTACCCTCTCTTTCTCTCTCTTTCTCTATCTCTTCTCTCTGTGTACTCTCTTTATCTCTCCTATTCTCTTTCTTCCTTTCTCTCTCTCTCTTTGTCGCTCTCTTTCTATCTCTCTTTCTCTCTCTTTCCCTCCATTACTTTTAGTTCTTCCTCTCACTCCCTCCTTTTCCCTTTGCCTCTCACTCTTTCTATCTTTAATTGTTTTTTCTCTCTCATTCCCTCTTCCACTTCTTTCCTGTCTCTCTTCTACTCTTTCTTTTACTCCCTCAATTACTTTCACACTTTCACCTTTTCTCATTGGCTTCCCATTATTTCTATTCCTTTTTCCGTCTCTCTCTCTCTCTTCCTTTTCACTATCTGACTCTCTCTCCACATTTCCTCCGGCACATTCTTGTCTCTCAAATTCGTTAATATTCCCTTGCATTCTCTGTTTCTCTCTCTCACACACAACACCGCTCTCCCTCTTCCTGTTGCGGCCCCATTCTTGTACTTCCAGTTGGTCAGTTTTTGCCAACTCTCCAGTGGCTGGGGTGATGAGTGATGGTAGATTTTGCGGGGCAGATAGCGTGCTGCGGAAGAGCTGTGATGGAGCGGGAGATGTGAAAGGGTGACAGAGAGAGAGAGAGAGAGTCAAAGAGAGAATAGATAGACGGAGGGAGAAAGAGGTACGGAGATATGAAAGGGCTGGAGGGAATCACTTGAAATGATAGTCGAAAGAATTATTTAGCAGTGCGGTGGGAATACATGAGAGGAGAAGGTCTATTAGAGGACACAGTGTCCACAATCCCCCTGATGTCCCTCCGACCCATGTCTTTGAGTAATGAATACATGCTTCGGACATTTGTCGGGACTGGTTACTATATGCAAATGAGAGCCATACGAACCTGTATCTCCCGCTTTTATTTGAATTGTGGCCCTTTTGAAAAAGGAAATGAGCAGTCGTACTTTCTCTCTATCTGTGTCCCTTGTCGCTTTCCCCCAAGAGAAATTTTTGGTTTCATTTACGTAATTATTCCAGGAACATGTCCTTCTCTCCCAGCCACAGACGACCATCCTCTGTAGGGCATGAATCCACTGTGTTGTGGTCCGTTTTTTTTTTTTTTTTTTTAATTAAAGAAATCCGTTAATTTGCTCAGCACCCAGTACGTAATGCTTCCATGGGGATTTTGACACTCGGGGGCAAGACCATATTTGATTTGTGTTTGTTAAATGGGGAAAGATTTGGGGGGGATTTTATTCAAAGGGAGAGAGAGAGAGAATTATGGCATTTTTTATATCTCATTGGAGAGGACATCTCAATGTAATCTGGGATGTCCACACCTCCATTATGGAGGCATATGGTAATATGATTTAGGAGAGAATTTATACTTCGGACCCCCCAACTGATTATTATCCCCTGTAAATCCCCCAGCAGGAAAGATTTATCCGCTCGGGTGGAATTTGTGGTTGAGTTCCTTTTTCAGTTCCCCTTTTTGGGGAGAAAAGCCTTGTTTAAGGACTTAAATATGGGGATTTCTGCGGTCCACAATTATTACGCGGATCTGGGGGGGTTTGATTGCCTCCATACGTTATTAGGGGATAAATTGCGTGGGAAAATATGATTTACAGGAGTAGAAAATAGATGGGATAAGTCCGATAAAATGTAGGATAATTTGTCCCATAAAAGGTACACGGTGAAAAAAAATTAATTTACCCGGTTTTGATCAAAATTAAAACACAAATAAGAACAGGAAACCCAGATTTTTTTGGGGTGAAAATAAATTCTGTATAATATTATGAGATAATTCATGTGTCCTTTTTTGTGTTTTTGTCTTTCCAGCGCCTTCCCCGTTGGTTCCGCCACCGCTGGATGTGTCTGGTCCGATTGTATCAGAGTTTCTCCCGATTTTGTCGTGTGGATCGGGATCCAGATGATGTGGAGGATGTGGAGGATGAGCATGCTTCTCCCGGCTGTGGGACTCCCGCCTCCATTGAGACACCGCTTCAATCTTCTGTCTCCAGATGTACTTCCCTCAACGTGATTCGGGATCCTTTGGCTCAAACGCCGACGCGACGCACGGACTCCGCCGTCGTCTCTCCCCTTCAGCACCAATCCATTCACCCGGCCACTCAACCACCAACGGGTGAGCATATTTATTGTAGTAATTGCATTTATTTTGCTAGATATTGTTTATTTTTATTTTTGAATTATAAAAAAGTAACCGATTACCTATAAGGAAATAGTACTTAAGCAAATTATGGGAATCTCTCTGAAAGCGGAAAATCCTCCGAAGAGATATCTGCCACCCAACCTCGTACAGCAAGTTCATTCAGAAGAAGCAAGGTTGTTTCCAAATAGAAAATTGTTATTCCTAAATAACAATTTTATACTTAATACAAGATTATTCACAAATGGCAAGGTTATTCTCAAATAGCATGGTTATTCCCAAATTTGCAAGCTATTCCCAAATAAATGGTTATTCCCAAATAAAAGCAGGGTTATTCCGTAATGCAAGGTTATTTCCAAATAGCAAGGTTATTCAAGGTTATTCCGTAATACAAGGTTATTTCCAAATAGCAAGGTTATTCAAGGTTATTCTTAAATAGCAAAGTGGTTCCTAAATATCAAAGTTATTCCCAAATGACAAGGTTATTCTCTAATACAAGGTTATTCCCACATGACAAGGTTATTCTCTAATACAAGGTTATTCCCAAATAGTCAGGTATTCCCTAATACATTGTTATTCCCACATAGCAAGGATATTCGCAAATACCGAGGTTATTCTCTAATAGAAGTTTATTCCCAAATAGCAAGGTGAATCCCACATGACAAGGTTATTTCAAAATTTCAAGGTTATTCGCAAATACCAAGTTTATTCCCTAATACATGATTATTCTCTAATACATGTTATTCCCTAATACCAGGTTATTCCCTAATATAAGGTTATTTCCTAATACAAGGTTATTTCCTAATACAAGGTTATTCCCAAATACAAGGCTAATCCCTAAAACAATGTTATTCCGAAGCATCTACGCTATTCTCAAATAGCAAGGTAATTCCTCAATACATGGCTATTCACAAATAGCTAGATTATTCCCAGAAATATCAGGGCTATTACCAAACACAAGGTTATTATTCCTAAATAGCAAGGTGATTCCGTAATAGAAGGTTATTTCCACGTAGGTATAGTAAGTCTATTCCCAAGTCAGAAGGTGATTTGGTTCCGAAATAACGTAAATATAAATACGAACGTGGATAAAAAAATAAATTTCATTGAAATGACGCAAATAACAGCAAATAACGACAAATAACGCAAATCAGGGGGGGTAATTTATGTAAAATATCTCTAATGTTGAAAGTAAATTACATAAATACCTACAACTGGTCCTTACCTCCCTGTTAATACCATATAACCCACATAACCTGCTATACGTTACTCAGTATCCGGCATGGTTATTACGTTAATCGGAAGCCAGAATAATCTGGTTAGCTGTTTACAACGATCTATGTATTTAGGATTGCTTTTAAAATATGACAAAATATATTTTACTCGAAAGCCCGGGTGTAAATGTGGGTTTAGCCTGGTTTGAGTCCATATTCTTCCCATTACAGTCCATGGCGTAAATAATACGCATGGAAAGACATTCCCACGTACAATATGTTTTCAGCACTCTCTCCTCAGTTGTACTTTCTCCAAAAAAATATTGTATTTTCTCGAACTTTCTCTCCGTGGAAACTGGCTAAAACCAGAGCGTGCAGAAGAGGAGGAGCATAGAAGGCCTAGAAAACGTCAATTTTCTTCCAGTCCTTCAAAAAAGCGTCAGCTGGACGTTAGTGGAGCCGTAATAAAATTAGATGACAGTCAAACAAGATTATGGTCTCAAGGCAGTTTGTAGTAGTACACGGAATAAAATGCACACACAAGGAGAAAGTATAAAGGGCTGTGTAAAGCTGGAGGAAATCCCAATGGGGAAGAGTAGCGAGTTTTTCCTTTCTATGGTGAAAGTAGCCGTGGGAACGTCGGGGAGGTTCAAATTTTTTTTTTTTCAAAAGGAAAATTCCGTCGTCTCCCTTTCTCATTCTTCTTCTTCTTGCACTTCTTCCGGCTTTCTTTGGATCTTCCTTCAATACTTGGCTACTCATCTCATTTTGGCTATTACTTTCTTTTCCTTGTATTTCGTCCCTCTTTTTTCCGTCTTCCTTTTCTGCCAGCCGGTTTACTTTGTCCGCTTTGCTCCACTTTTTCTATATATGTTTCTCCAGTACATGCTTACCTGATTTTCCGGTAATTTTCTGGAAATTCTGCATATTCTTGGTCCCGTTTTATTTATTTATTTTGATAGTATTTTCTCTAATTACCTGTTTTTTTCGTTTTGTTTGTATTAATTTTCCTGCCGGTGTTCTCATTTTAAATGCCTGTTTCATCCTTTTCGCATTTATTTTTCTGCCATATTCTATCTATTGGTTGGCTTATTGTTCGTGTCTTTCCTATTTCTCCTTTTTTCCAATTTTTTCACCTTTTTCTTTCTTTTACTTCTATTTCCTATTTCGTTTTGTCTTTTTTTTCTGTTATAATAATTTCTACAATATTCTATCCTTTCGTCAGCTTATTTTTCGTCTCTTTTATATTCCTATTTATAAGTCATTTTCCCTGTCGTCTCTGTTTCTCTCTCCTCTTTTTTTCTCATCCTATTTTGATGATTTTTGTTTTTGTTTGTAAATTGTTTTCGTCATTTGTTTCCTCGTATAATTCGATTTTATGTTTCCTGTTCTACATTTTTCTGCAATGTCGTTTGCTTTTCTTATTTTTCTTCCATGTCATTTTCTGCAATTTTTGGCTATACAAAATTTCTCGTTTCTTTCCATTCTCTGTTTATTTCTACTAATTTTCGTTTCATTTTTGCTCATTTTTGGTTTATTTATGCTCATTTTTGGTTTATATCTGCTCATTTTTGGTTTATTTCTGCTCATTTTTGTTTTATTTTCTGCTCATTTTAGTTTCCTTTCAATTTCTTCTCGTTTTATTTCTCACCGATTTCGTCTCGTCCTTTTCTCTTTTCTCTGATATCTCATCACTTTCTCTCTTTTTGCACTACCATTTCTACCTCCCCATTGTCCCATGCACAAACTAACCCAAAATCTGACCTTCCTCCCAGCCCCTCCTCCCCGACAGGGCACTCAATACAGATAAAGCATCCTCAAAAGAAAGAACAAAAAAAGGACGTTCCAAAAATATTTAGACAGATGAAATCACACACCTACATATGTACATAAATACTTCCAAGAGTTCTTCTCCCCTTTTACAGAAAATGAAGGCATCAACCATAAAGTTTTGTGGTGATTGTGAATGCCATGTCATACATATAAAAAAAGGAAGGAGCCAAGAGAAGAAAAAGGGGAAAACTTTATTTGACTACTGCTCCTAAACTTTTTTTTTAACTTCAGTTTTTTTTTCCTCCCAGTACATACATATATACCTGAAACGGTCATTTTGTGAAGTCGTCTTCCCTTTTAAAAAAAATGAAAAGAAGAAAGGAGTCTGTAGGAAACGAAGGGGGAATGCCAGGAAGAGGAAAAGGAGGGAAGAATTGGAAAACGATGGATATGAATGACATGGCTGGGAAGAATGAAGGGTCACCTTGAGTCATTCATGGGGAAGGATGGCGGTAAAAGGGAAAGCGCGCAGATTTATACACATTTCTGAAACGTTTCTTGTAATTCCCGGAGTTGTGAAGCCAGAGAGAGTAAGTAAGAGAGAAAACAGAGTGAGAGGGTTAGAGAAAGCTTGGCAAAAGAGGAGCGTTTGCTCAAATGGAAGTCCCATCCTCCATGGTTTTCTGGCTGTACCTATACAAAGAGAGAGAGAGAGAGAGAGAGAGAGAAAGACAGACTGACAAGAAGCAAGAAAAAACGAGAAAGAGACAGACCGAGCGAGAAAAAGAGTGAATCAAGAAGGACAGAGAAAGAAAGAGAATGAGAGAGAGAAAGAGAGAAGCGCCAAAAGAAAGAGGAATACAAAAAGAAAGAAAGAGAAAAATACAAAGAGAAAGAAAGAGAAAGAAAGACAAAAATACAAAGAGAATAAAAGAGAAAGAAAGACAAAAATACAAAGAGAAAGAAAGACAAAAATACAAAGAGAAGGAAATAGAAAAATACAAAGAGAAAGAAATAGAAAAATACAAAGAGAAAGAAATAGAAAAATACAAAGAGAAAGAAATAGAAAAATACAAAGAGAACGAAAGAGAGAAATACAAAGAGAAAGAAGAGAGAAATACGAAAAAAATGATAGTGAGTGAGACAGAAAATACAGAAAGCGACAAAAACCAGAAAGAAGAGAGAAATCCAAAAAAAATGACAGTGAGTGAGACAGAAAACACAGAAAGCGAAAAAAACCAGAAAGAGAAAGAAAAAGAAAGTTAAGAGAGGGAAAAAACAAACGGGGGATAGAGAAACAGGTAGACCGAGAAAGTTAAAGAGAAAGTCAGAGAAAAAGACAGCAAGAGAGAGAAAAAATAGAGAGCAAGACAAGGGGAGAAAAAAAAGAGAGAAAATAAGAGCTATAGAGAGCGAAAATTAGAAAGTAAAACAAAGAGAGTAAAAAAGACAGAAAGAAAGAGAGATAGTGACAGACCGAGAGAAGTGGATAGAAATAGAGGCTGAAAGAGCGAGAGAGAAATAGGTAGAAAGAGAGACTGAAAGAGCGAGAGAGAGAAAGAGAGAAAGAGTTGGAAAAAGAGGAGAAAAGTAAAATAAGTGG
Organism: Disparrhopalites patrizii; assembly: GCA_034698585.1. Taxonomy (NCBI): domain Eukaryota; kingdom Metazoa; phylum Arthropoda; class Collembola; order Symphypleona; family Sminthuridae; genus Disparrhopalites; species Disparrhopalites patrizii. The sequence continues at coordinate 7,242 of JAQGBT010001313.1, forward strand.
AAGTGAGGGTCGGCTTCGGAGCTATGCAGGGAAGAGAAAGCGAGAAGGATGCTGGCAAGGCTCAAAGAAAATCGATTTTGTTAGTGTGTATACGTGTATGCACGTGTATGTGTGTGTGCTTTTCGGCCGATTCTAGGAAAAGGTCCAAAGGATTGAGCAGCAGCATCTTCTTGTCTGATTCAACCATTATATTACTGGTGCTGGTCGTACGGGTAGAGGCTTTTGCCAATGAGACTTTCCCTTTGTCTGGCTTGGAAAGAGAGAGAGAATTGAGAGCGAAAGAGAGAGAGAGAGAGAGAGAAGGAAAAGGGAAACTTTTGTTCACTTTTTTTATCTGTCTACTACCAACTAGTATGACTACGAGACTACTAGAGTCAATTTAAGTTGCTCAAAACGTTTGATGGATGACAAGAGAGTAAGATAGATTAAGCAAGAGAGTGGGTGAGGGACAAAGGAGAGCGAGGGGGAAAGGTGAGGGAAGCACCGGGGGGAGAGAGAAACTATGAAAATGGAAGATTTGAACAAGAAAAAGGGGGAAGAGACAGGTAATAGGAATAATTGACACACACTGAGAGATATTATACTAGTAAGGGGGAGAATTCGGAGGTCCAGGGAGATTTGAGATACTATTATGGACGGTCAACGGCGGAGAATCAGGACAAAGAGGAAGGGGGAAAGGAGGGCAAAAGATCATCTGAATGATCTACAATATGTAAGGAAATGTGGATTTTGTAGTCATTTATTATTCAACTAACTCGCCAATTTCTTGCGAGAGATGGAGAGGAGACGATCGAAAAGAGAACTCCAAGAGCAAGTATAGATAGAAGAATGAAAGTGGGGGAGAGACACGGAAATAGAAACTAAAGGCGAATGCGAGGGAGAGAGAAAAAAGAGGAAGAGACAGATATAAAACATTGAAAGATTGTGAAAGTCAGAAACAATGGAGTGATAGACAAAGAGAGAAAATCAGCAAGAGAGGAGTGGAAAAGAGAGAAAATCAGCAAGAGAGGAGTGGAAAAGAGAGAAAATCAGCAAGAGAGGAGTGGAAAAGAGAGAAAGTCAGGAAAAAACGAGAAAGTCAAAATTAAAGAGAAATGGGAAAATGAGAACAAAAGAGAGGGAGAAAATCAGAAATAAAAGAGAGGGAGAAAGTCAGAAAAAAGAGAGAGGGAGAAAGTCGGACATAAAAGATGAAGAGAGACAGTCAAAAATAAAAGAGAAAAGAAAGTGAAAGAAAAGAGAGAGGGAGACAGTCAAAAATAAAAGAGAAAAGAAAGTGAAAAAAAAGAGAGAGGGAGACAGTCAGAAATAAAAGAGAAGGGGAAAGTCAGAAAAAAGAAAGAGGAAGAAAGTCAGACATAAAAGTGAGAAACAAGAGAGAGCGAAATATTCGGGCATAAAAGAGAGCGGGTAGAGTGAGAGAAAAAGAGAGGGGGAAGTGAGAAAAAAGAGAGGAGAAATTCGAAATAAAAGACATGGGAAAGTCAGAAAAAGGAAAAAGGGAGAAAGTCGAACAAGTGAGAAAAAAAGTGAGAAAAAAGAGAGGAGAAAAGTCAGAAATAAAAGGCTTGGAGAGAACGACAGGAAGTCACAAATAAAACAGATACGAAGAGAGAAATAGTTAGCACGAGAAAAGTGGGAAAGAGTGAAAGCCAACAAGAGAAAAGAGGAAAAGAGAGAAAGTCATAAATGCAAGAGTTATAGACAACTCCAACGAGCAACACAAGAGTGGAAAAAGGAAAAGTGAGAAATAAAAGAGTGAGTAATAGAAAGCCAGTACGAAAAGAGTGGCAAAGAGAGTAAAAGTAAGAAATAAAAGAGTGAGAGAAAGTCAGTAAAATAAAAGTTGATACATGAGAGAAAGAAAGAAAGAGAAGACTGCGACAGCCAAAGAGCCATAATATGAAAACGCTGAAAATACAGCGAGTAAAGGAATTCCGTAAAAGTCAGCAAATATAGTCATGAAAGGGGAAAAAATTGCTTTATCCATGCTATCTCAATGGCATATAATCGTCACGGAAAAGTGCAATGACTATATACCAATTATATGAAATGGTAATGATACAAAAATGATACGAAAATGATACAAAAGTAATAGCAAACATTAAAAATGATTAACAAATTAATTTGATTCGATTTAGTTGAATTTAATTCTAAAAAACTGCCTAATTTGCGTGTTACAAAACTCCTAATTTTCTGAATTTTTCTCTATGACCCCAAAACAGGTTCAAATGGGAAGTTACCTGGGAGTGACTCCGTGTACACAATTCTGATCCGAATCCCCGGGGAGACGGAGGCGGGTAAGAATGCAAGTATCCGAATGATCCAAGAGCCCGGTCCCCTCCCACCCCTCCCGGTCCATCCAAAGGCAAAGCTCGTGTCCTCCAATCCGGAGCACGCCCTTCATGGGCCTGGGTCGCCCCTAACGACGGTGGGCGGGACCGTCGGGGGAAGTTCTGGTGGCGGTGGTCCGGTGGGTCGAAGGACATCCGGAGCCCTCCCAGCCATCAATTCCAAGTTGGTGGCTAAATCCATGTCATCCGGGAAGGGTTCCACGACGACCTTGTCCGGGACCTCCACCACGACGGTCGTCCCCGTGGCCACCAAGAGGAAGAAGAAGAAGAATCAGGAGAAGAAACAGGAGAAAAAGGCAGCCAAGACGCTCTCCGCCATCCTCCTGGCTTTCATCGTGACTTGGACGCCCTACAACATTTTGGTGCTCCTCCGGACCGTTTTATCCGAGGATGACCCCATCCCGCCCGTCCTTTGGGACATGGCCTATTATCTCTGTTACATCAATTCCACCATTAACCCCATGTGCTACGCCCTTTGTAATGCCTCCTTCCGACGAACCTACGTCCGAATCCTCACCTGTAAATGGGATAATTCCCGGCGTCAGGCTGTCAATCGGGGTTATTACAATTAAAAAAAAATACAGAAAGAAAATTGTATTCTCAATGTGGCAATTCCCAAAAAACAAATGGCGATGCAAAATTTCCCCAAGACACCACAGAAGGTTCATCCGGAGAGGAAACGTTCTACTACAACTGTAAAATTATACCATACTTTTTCTAATACATTTTAAGGGTAAAAAAAAACAATACGCCGTGGAAACTTCCTTATAACGAGCCTATTACAATTTCCCAATTATTAATATGGGCTCTCTTATGGGCAAGGGATTTTCCTGGCCGGCTTTTACTGGTATTTTGTCAGCGTAAATTAAGGTATATATTGGACATTACAATCAGCCTACTAGACCTATAACCAAGCTATACTTAATATATAGGATATTATACATTGTGGAGGGCCGGGTATTAAATCAGCATCAAAATCTGCCGTGTTTATTAATTAAATTAGGAATTTAAGATGCCAAAATAAAAGTAAAAAAGCTCTTGGGATTTTTTTTAAAAAATTTGTAAATTAAGAAGATTTTTATGGGAGAGCCTGAGGACAATCCAATGGACGGAGTTTTTAATGTAATTTTATGGAAGATCTTTGGAATCGGAGGAGTTTATATTAAATGGAGAATTATATGCGAAATTACAAATAACCGATCAGATTCAGATGTGGAATTTCCAAGAATATCTAACAGGAAATTTGGAAATGAAGAATCAAATCTGGTTTCATGTGTCTGGATGCTGGATCCAATTAGCCTATCTATTACATACTGCAAGCATTAATATTGTGGTCCTTCGAGCCGGATCCTGTCTAATATTTTTGCACGTACAATCTGTCAAATTAGATGGAATTGCGACGATAAGGTCAGATTGAAATCAATGTCATCAAGGTGCATTAGGGATTGAGGTTTATCAAAACATTCAAATTTTGGTCCTTCGAGCAGCATGATAATTACGTAACACAATTTTCCCAATAATAAACCGATTTTTTCGTGAAACAAATTTCATTTGTTCAATTCTGAATTTGTATTGTAACAGGTCTACAAACACTGGAAGTTATATAATGTATTTGCATTTTTTGGTCCTTCGAGCCGGATTTAAATAAGAGACCGTCATTTTTGAATTATGCATAAAGTTGCAAGGAAGGAGTTCATGTTTCTTTCTTTTATGAATTTTGAACATATTTCAAGTGAATACAACCAAATGTGTAACACTGCTGGTTGGTCCTTCAAGCCGAATTCGGCATTAAGTCAAGTGCCGTTATATTCTTCATGAAATACGTCTACATGAAAAGGATGGAAATGTGAGCCCAAAAATAATGATGGTAAATTCCAGGATACATTCCCAGTATCCCCACATATTTTGGTCCTTCGAGCAGGATCCATCCCCCAAAAACAAGGGCTGCATAGAAACAATCAGATTTGATTCTTCATCCCCCCTCCAAAAAATGACTGATACTCCATGAAATAAACTTGTGGAGGAGAAAATAGAACAAAGAAACCGTGCTAAATTACAAGCCATAATCATCCAAGAGAAATGAAATTACGCACTGAGGAAAAAACTCCGTCTAAATGTGTAAAAAAAAAAATCTATCCCCCTTTGATCCACTCCTCCAGAGTGTTAAGAAACCACAGGAAGAGGGGAATTTCCAAGAAAGATCAAAAGCAAACCGTGTTAATGTAGAAGTGCCGATAGAAGGACCGTATGGTCTTTTTTCCCTATTATTAATTACTTTTCTTCCCAGTACCACATCAAAGGGAAGATGAGATGAGAGGGAGGAAAAGAGAGAGAGAGAGAGATAGAGAGACTTTCTTTTATCTCCTCATCACCACCATCACCATTATCTGCGTAGTAAACCCCATAATCTCTGTATATACAGATAAAGTACCAAAAACTTCCCTTTTCTGCCCGCAGTCCCTCGGGGAAAGCCCCCAATAATTACCGCAAAGTTGAATTTATGAACACCGTCAAAACTTAACTAGAATGAATGAAGGGGAAAGATTATTATTGGAATGTGTGTATCCTCCCATATTATTCAATACTATATGTACATATGTATACATACAGTCCATGTATACATTAGAGCCGGGGTTCCCGTATAAAAGGGTTAAAAATTGGATTTTCCCAATTCTTTTCCCTCAATTGGGAGAGAAAAAAATCTTTTATTTGACATCCTTTCAAAAGAGATTTTAGTGGACTATTTTTTTCTTAGATTCTTGATGACTTTTGACAGTTGAAAAAGGAAGACTTTCTCCTCACGTTTCCCATTACAGACATCTCCACTTTGACTCTTTGGCTTATTTGCCCCTGGTCTTATTTGCCCCTTGACTTATTTGTCTTTGGGCTGATTTGCCTCTTGGTTGATTTGCCTTTTGGCTGATTTACCTCGGTTGATATATGCCTTTTGGTTGATTTGCCTCTTGGCATATTTGAGTCCCTTCGATTCCCTTTTTTTTTGTAACCTTTCCTCAGGAATTTGGCTGGATAATAATAATCATAAATTTCCAAAGAGAAAGTTGAAAATATATGGGGGAAATGTGTCCAAAAAAAAAAGGGAAAGAATGGGAATTACATACTCCTTGTGTTTTTTTTTCGGTGCCAATCCCATGTAAACAAAGGGAGGGAAAAGTCCCATTTGTGTAGACGTACATAGTTATTTGGGAGAATGAAGACAAATGTCTCGACGTCCTCTTGTCCAGTATAAATCTCCATTTAGAAGAGCTTTCTCTCTGTCTCCTCCTCCGCCTTTTCCTCCTCCTCCTCCTCCTCTTTGGAGTGAAAATGGATGGGAGGAAAGGCAACAAATTTTCATATATTTATTCATTTTTTTATCATCATCTTCTTCTTCTTGAATGCAATATTTTAATATTCAATCCACATTTCCGCCCCTTCTACATCCTCCTACACGTCTTCTGACTCTGGTTGTCTCTCTCTCTCTCTCTCTCTCTCTTTTGTACAAACTTCCTCCTCCCACATCCTCCATATGCACTTTAACCTTTCCTGTGGAGCCTATCTTACCCCGCCTGGTTTCCCTTCCTCTGGAGAAATTGCCGGGGAAATAAATAAATAAATAATGAATTTACCACAGAGACAAAAAAAATGGTGTGGGTGGGGGAACTTGCCGGTCAGGTTCATTTCCGGCCTGATCTTTTTCACAAGATATTAACCCTTGAACCATAAAGGCCTCAGGAAAGCCTTACCTGTTCACTTTATTCAAAGAATATAAGGCTGAAAGGGTGAAAAATAAATTGTATCGCTTAGACATTTTTTTTTCTTTTTACCACCAGAAAATATTCCATTAGTAAAAAAAAAAAATCCGTTTGTCCCACCAGGAAAACTCTTGTCACTTTCCACGGTTTCAAATGGAGAAAGTCCCTTTAAGGCTTGGAAATTCCTTTGAAGACAAAGAAAAGCTATTACAAAAAAATCGTAAAAACACAAAATCAACACAACAAAATCGAGGGGGGAAGTTTTCTGAAATTCAAAATCGAGCTAAAACTATCCTGAAAACAAACTGTTCACATAAGAATTTTTACATTAGAAAGTAAAGGGCTAATTCCAGGGAGTCTCCGATTATAATGCAGCATACATACATACCATACGTTCCGTATAAGTATATTGTAGATGCATCGGGAAAGGACCTTGTCCGTTATAATAAAGTATATAATAATGTAAAGGATTAAAGTATAATATATAAGGAACGGTCGCATTTCTTCCCTCAAAAATTGTCCCGGTGCAAGACGTTAAAAACTGAAGATTTTACAATTAGAAAATTCTCCTTTAACGAATTGTTGTTACGTAATAAAATGTTAATTACTGTAAAAGGAAAGAAGAAAATATTTAGGAAGGCGGGACATTTGAACTTTTATGGTATTTTAACGTGGAAATTTAAGCAGTACGATGGTAATGAAACGACCCAAAAAGCCATGAAACCCAACTAAAAGTCATATATGCATCTATGTATATGTAAGTCATTTGTATAAGAACGATTACGGTATATATGTATGTAAAAGCGTACGTAAAAGGCATACCTATAGCTATAATATGTCAATAAGGCTGAAAAATGTCCCCCATAATATTTTTGTGTAGCTAAAAAACTTCTACGGAAGATACTACAAGAGGGAATTTACGCTATAAAAATAAAATAATAAGGGCTTGGAAAAATTAAAAAAACATACGCGTCATATAAACTATGAATGTAAATAGGTAAAAAAAAAATAAGCATTTTAAAGTGTAATAAATCCATTTAGGAAATTATATCTCAAAAAAATCTACCATTTGTCGAGCTACAGATAATCACGGGGAAAGTGCTTGGAAGGATTAATCCGGGACTGTTTTTTAGCTTGGACGTACATATGCATAAAAATAAGTAAATAATAGATGCAAAAAGGGAATAAAACAATTTACTTATGCGGTTATATACACAAAAGACTCCAACAAAAGTTTGCGTCTTGGAGATTTTTGCGACGACAGAGAAAAGAGTTTCTTAACAATAATTAATTAGATTAGGGTAAATAATGGAATAGTGTCAAATGACAAATATTATTATTGTATAATAGACTCCTCCGAGGCTTCAGCATCCCACTGGGGACTTCCTTATTTTTTGGGGGTGAAAGGAACTTTTTCTTTTTCAATATGAACTATATGAAGAGAAATATAAACAATGCTTTTAAATGTCATATTCCTCGGGAAAAGTTTTTGTCAATAACCTCAAATGTTTTTTCTCATCAAACTTTTTTTTGTCGTACAAAAAGGAACAATAGAGAGGAGAAGACTCCATAGAATACGCATTTTTTTCCGCTTATTTTTCTAGTCAAATGTAGAAGTTCCTTTTTATTTGGTTAAGGACAAAAGCTTTTTTTGTTCCTATGGGTTTTGGTATAGTTTTTAGTATGGCGAAATAATGTAATATACAGATATAGCCTTGAATCCATTTGTTTTTGGTTTTGATTTTTTTACCATCTTTTTAAAAATCTCCCCATTTAACCCTTTCTAGCATTTTCCCTTCTTTCTAAATCCCATCTATCCTTCAGCAAACCCATTGTTTCTTCTTAAATTTGCTTCATTCTTCCCAAATATTTCCTTGTCCTTCTGAAACCACTTTTAACCGGCAGTTCATCAAGGAAGAAAAAAAAACTTCCCAGCATTTCTTCCTTTTATCTCGTTTATTGGCTTCATAAAAGGCGTTTTCTCCCAGAAAAGAAAGGAGAGGAAAAGGAGATGATACACCCAAATAAAAGGGGGAAGGACGGTACTTATGGAAAATGGGGGAAAATGTAATAATAAAAAAAATCTTGGGGGTGATGGCATGCTTTCTCCCACAAATGGTTGAGACAGGAAGTGGGGAAAATTGTTTTTTTATCTGCTCGTTCCTCTTATTCACATTCCACAGCCCCCTTTTCCCCATGTAAATTTAGTTTGGAGAAGAAAATTTAAAAAAAAGGGTTGGATTAACGACGGGACAAAAATAACTTGGGATCTCTGATATACAAACATTCATATGTAAATACACATCTATACATTATACATTATGTATACCCACATAAATAACCATATACTTTTTCCATTTTCAAATATTTTTCCAAATACCCCAGAATTTTTTTTTTCTCGAGACAGAAATGGATTAAATTGGAAAGACAAGCAACAATGAGAAGACATTTATTTCAATGCACCGTATGACATATATGAAACGCATTGAGCTCAATTATATCTCTTTCTATAGTAATACCAATTTGGAAAGCTCAGACTCCAAGCTTTTCGAATTTCTATGGCACAATTCGAAAAATTGGACTAAGAAATTGAGCAATGCGATTGATCTTCTCCGTAATAGTTTAGCAGAACGAAGCTCTATTTAATCGTTGGAGAGAAAATCAGATTACGGGACTAAATTCAAAACCACTAGAGAGAAAAACGTGAGCCTATACACGTATATCCGAAAAGTCATCCCGCTATAGCCAAAAAACCGCTACAGAGAGTCAAGTATAGAAAGTCGTGAACTACAACCATTCTGGAGAAAGGAGCCAAATGGCGGAAGATCAAAACTAAAAAAGAAGAGGCAAAGCCGTTACAAGTGTATTCCTTATACGAAAGTAGGCAAAGGTCTGGCCTAAAACCGTTACAGAGAAAGATACTAAATGGCGGGAGATTTAAAACTAGAGAATAGACCTTTATATAGAGCAAAGAATGCAAAAGCACGGGCTAAAACCGAGAGAGAGAGGCTGAATGACGAGAGGTTTAATGACAAAACTATTATAGACAGTGAAATAAAACTATAGACAGTGAAATAAAAATTCCCTATAACGGCGTAAAATCGTTACAGGGAAAGATGTTTAATGACAACGGATTAAATACTTTGCTGTTACAGAGAAAAACTGGCTATAAATTCAAGTTGTAGACATAAAATTGTTATAAAATCACGGTTATAGAGAACGATATTATCATTTCAAATTGTTAGAGAGGTCGATGAATACAGTTAGTGCAAAAAACGTTATAAAGAGGGACATTAAAAAGAATTGACTGTACTAGTCCAACAAACCTGGATTTTTGGATTTGTTTTTTTTTGCATTGTTACTGCAAATCAGCCGTCATTAGACTGTATAAAAGGAGATGTGAAAAGTTTGGAGCTCAATGCATTTTCTATCTGTCATACGATGTTAAGTGTGAAAACAAAAGGGGGAAAAAGGGTTAGCGTGAACGACTACACAAGTTGGTTGTTGTGTGTATTTGAAGAGAATTATTTGACACATCTTGTTCCTTGTCCCCCTGTCAATCCCCCCAAGTCACTGCACATGAAATGTGGTTCCACTTGTTTCTCAAGTGAAGAATGTTACGTGGAGTAAAAACCATATTTTCTTCGGGAAGGAAAAGTCTGATATATATAGATTATATATTTCCATAGATATATATATGTTTGTAGACGTACATGGGAGGGAGAGTTTTGTTGAAGAGTGATCCGGGGAAGACCAACCTCTTCCTCATAGGCTGTCAAAAGGAAATGTTCTCTATAATGTTCCTCTCCGGCAACAAAATACTTGTAAATTCACTCACACAAACCCTTTTTTTTTTCTCTGTCCCATCTCTCCTTGTTCTTCTTGGTTCCTCTCATACTTTCTCTCTCCTCCTCCTCCTCTCCCTTCTTTTCATCCTCTCTCAGGCCTCTTCAAAGTCACACACATGTTTCAAACATCCAAATTTCCTGTCATTTCCACTGAGACATAAGGAGGGCGAAACACGTAGTATTGGAGTATTCCTTCACATTCTATTCTCCATCGAGTTTCAAGTACATTTTTTTTGACGGTACGTTTTTGTTTTTTTTATATGTATATTCTATCTCCTATTCGATAGTTGAGGGAGGGCGAAAATACACTTTGGAGAGGTTGGGTGGGTGAGGGATTTGCTCTGCTGGGTTTTTCAAATTTCCATCTTCCTCCATGTCTATAGGCATCAGTGTTTTTGGGGGGATTCTCATTTTTCTTGGGATATAGACGAGCCGTTTTACAATCATGCCGATTTTTCATTTTTATAGGCTCATGTCCTTCTGTACGCTCGTCTCAGGAATTGTATAAGGGAATGATATAACTGTACTTTCTTGTTTGCATTTCCTACTTTCCCTTCTGCTTGGGTCTATTTTGTTTTTCTTCTGACCTTATCTCCTGTATTTTCACTGACTTTTCGTCTTGTACTTTCCTTCGGACTCCCTCTTGAGCTCTTCTTCTGAATTTACACTTTTTCTGCTGCTTCTCTTCTACATCCATGACTTTCTCCTTTACTACTTTTCCCATTTATGCCTGCTTTGGCTTTCTGTTTTTACTATTTTTCCCATTTATGTCTCCTTCGACTTTCTTCACTGCCTTTCTCATTTACGACGTCTCCCACTTTTTCTTTACTATTTTGTCCATCGACGTCTTCTCTGACTTTCTCTTGCAACATTTCCCAAGTACAACTTCTCTAACTTTCTCTTTTACGCCGACTATGACTGGCTTTTACTTATTCTCCGATTATTTCGTTTACGCCTTCTTCGACGTTCACATTTCTGAATTTCTCTTTGACGTTTCTCTTTAACGCGTTCTGAATTTCTCTTTTTCCCATTTACGCATTCTCTAGTTTTCTCTTTTACATCTTCTCTAGGGGTTTCCTTTACGCCTTCTCGGACTTCCTCCTTTACGCATTGTCTGACTTTCTCCATTACGAATTCTCTTGACTTTCTCCTTGACACATTCTCTGACTTTCCCCTTTACGCATTGTCTGACTTTCTCCTTGACGCATTCTCTGACTTTCTCCTTGACGCATTCTCTGACTTTCTCCTTGACGCATTCTCTGACTTTCTCCTTTACCCAGTCTGACTTTCTCCTTTACGGCCCTTCTGATTTAGTCTTCAATACAGTTTGTGGCGTTCTCTTTTACGCCTCTTCAGACCTTCTTTTTCAAGGTAGCCTTGAGTTTCCCTTCATGTATCCAGGAGCTTATCTTCGGTTTTTTTGCCATCTTGACCATTTTTAGCTTCTCCACTACTATCTGTTTTATTTTTTCTCTAACTTTCTCTTTCAATTTTAATATGCTTTCTTGTTTGGAAATTGCCTGAATTTCGATTTTGCTCCTCCTCTGACTGATTATTTGACTTTTCCGGTCTTTCTCTTCACTTTCTCCCTTTCCACTAATGTCTCAGTTTTACTTCTTAGACATTCTCATATGCTCCCTTTATGATGTTCCTGCTTCCTCTTAATCCCCGCGTGTGTACCTTCGTCACCATCTGCCCTATTTGGCCTTGTTAATCCTTTGGTGACTGTTCTTTATCCTATCGTATTTTCCTGCTACTTTTCCCCGTCTAACAATAAGCGTTCCCTCATCAATTGCACTCTTTTACCCCCTCACTATCTCTTGTCCTTTGCCCTTTTGTTTTGCCAATACTTTTATTTGGTCTCTTTATCTGCCCACCTTTTCATTTACTTAATCATTTCCCCGTACATATTTTGCCCTTTTGGCCTCCTCAACGCCTCTTTCGCTTTCTTCTAAATTTTCTTTTCTTCCTCACAATCCATTTGGGAGGGTCTCCCGCCTTCTGAACTTGCCTTCCCCCGCTGTGACCTTTGTTTTATGGTGTTAACGGAAATTCTCTTCCATTCTTCACCAAAATTTCCGGATTCTCCTCAGTTTTCACATTCCTCTGCTACTTCCTCTCACAGGTTTGCTTGTACATACGCAAAACTATTTCTTTCTCAGGAGATAGACCCGGGTTTTCCTCCGTAATATTGCACTTTGGTCCGTCATATAGCAGCACTCTTTGTAGTACTTCATCCTTCTTCCTTTTAGTTTGTCTAAATCCTCCCGGGCACTCTGACTCCCATTTCAGGACATTCCTGGATTTTTCCCTCATGTCAATGTCCATGGATATATATTTCCTCATTCCCCATTTCCCTGTTGTTCTTAATCCTCCCTTTTCTCTTTCCACGACTGTATAGTTCTCAGTCATTTTGTCCTCCTTCGTGTGAGCTTCCTTTCTCCCTTTTTTCGTCTTTCATCATTTTTCTTTCTTCCATCGCCTTTTTTTCCTTTCAGAAGCTTTCCCTGTCCCGGAGAAAAAATTTCCATATGAATGTAAAGTCATTTATTTATGATTTATTCCATCAACCCCTTTTCTTTCCTTTCAAATTCACTCTCCTTATGGTGTATGTTCCGTTTGTCTGCTCCTCTCGATGGGCTCCTCCATGAAATTCTTCCTAGGCTGCACCTTGCATAAATTTCTGCTGACATAGTTTTTTTCCCCTTCAACCTGTTCGTGTCACAAGGAAAAGGCGTGAAAAAAGTGGAACACGTGTTATGCTTTTTTCCCAGGAAAAAAAAATCCTTCCGTGAAAAATGCACATTTATCAGCAGAGATTGCTGAATTCATGTGTTCCAATAGGCAAGAATTGCATGTGTGGAAATGAAAAGGGGGAATAATGGAATTCGGGGTTTTTATGATTTCGAAAACACTGATAAACCAGTTTTCCTTATTTAGAAGTTAATAGTAGAAATTTAAATTAGTTTAAAAGAGAAGTTAAGTACTTGGGAATGAGAATAAGCTACCATTGTGGGCTACCCTTTCAATTTATGGGCTGAATTTACAAAATCCCTTTAAGCATGATGAGGAAAATGCTCACAAATTGACTTACAGGCTGTAGAACATGCATCCAAAGACCAATTGAGGGAGGGACAAATTTCAAAGGGGTTTGTTTACTAATGCGATTTCTGGTGACAACTCAAATTGGATTTATATTTGTTTGGCCACAAAAGGACCCAAATAGGTTTCCTTGTTACTAAATGGATTTTAGCCCCATTCTCCCATCTTTCTCCTCTTCAGAACCGTACATCAAGAGAGGAATTGTGTGTCCACCGTATTTTTGTACTTTTAATTTCAGTTTTACTCCATTCGTACTATTATTTCTGAACCTGAAAATGGATTGATGCTCTGGGCTGAGACGGCATGCTTCAAATTGCTAAAGTAAAGTTATACCCTAATTCAATTTATTTATGTGCTAATAGGGTAATGATAAAAATATTTAAAGAAATTAACATCAAGGTTATTGTTCGAAGAGTTGTGTTTTAACGGATTTAAAAAAACAATTAGATCTTTCAGGTTCAAGTGAGTGTTTGTGAGTAATTATAGGGAAGAATTATCTGTACAGGAATTAGAGGACGTATCGTTGCGTGTGTAATATACTGATTTAATTAATGATTAAAAAAAGTTATGACAACAGTATTATACATGTATTACGCAATACTTTAAAACTACTTTTACTAAATTAATGTACTACTATTAAAAATATTCTAAAAAATAAATTAAAGGGTAATTACAAATTAGCAGGGCAAAAAGATGCTCTAATATAAAATGAGTAAGACCTGCTGTGTAAAAAGTGAAAAACAAAATGAAAAAAACGAGTTGTGAAAAAATATTAATAATGTATATAACTTGCGATAAGGTCCTTACAACGAAAAGGGAAGGTCAAAGTTTGAGGATTTAATATAATGTTAAATATTGACAATGGAACGGGAGATTGCTTAATTGCTTTGACCACAGGTGAGAGGGTGAGAATCACGGTAATTTACTAGAATATTAATAACTATATAGTGAAATACTATATACTTTATTAGGTACGTAACTTGTCTATTGGGAATTACATATACCGTATGAGACACTTAACTCTTTACCGACTTTTAACCCTAAAACGTTTCAAGTGCTCCAAATTAAGTCAGCAAGCCCAAGATACAAAAATTAAAAATGCTTGTTTTTTCATATTTAATATGCCTATTGTTAAAATATTTCCACATTTCTGCTCATTTTTAACATCTTTCAAAGTCGTTAAGTACAATTACGTTAGAAATTTTTATTGTTTCGATCTGTTAACCTGGAAAATTTGTGCTGAATTCATTTGGCTCTTTATTAGACACGGAAAGCAGCAAGAGTGCTTGCGAGCAATTCTGAAAGCTTGAAGTACCGGCTTTAAAACAGTTCCTTGTTGACCTATGTGGAGAAGTTCAAAAGTTATAAGGGGTATAAATTTGGTAAAAAGAATTCGGTGCCTCATACGATACTTACGTGTGTGGTGCATTGTATTTCGGTATAGGCAAAACGGAATAATAAAATGGGTAAATTTGTAAAACTTTAAAAGTAATTAAAGGGAAATGGCGTTGGAAAAAATATGTACGATTATTACAATAACTACAACTAATTGCTAAAATATGCGACAAAACTCCCTAATCAAGGTATACCTATAAAAAAATGGTTGTAAAAAAAATTTAAGAATGATGATTATAATTAAACGTTTAACATGTGAGTGTACCTTCTCACACATCCTCCGAGCTTTACCTGGTAGACAAATGGAAAAACAAAATCTTTTTTGGAGATTAAAAAAAAATTGATAGACTTTTACATTAGTCGAGAAATGAGATTCATCATGTTGGTGTGAACATCGTTTGAGCAGAAATAGCACGAGAAAAGGATACAAAAATCATGTGGAGTATAAATAGGCCTTGACAAAATTTGTTTGTTTGGTAAAATTAAATCCGTTTACTGTTATCCGGCCTTCATTCACGCATTGATCGTCTTCCGGTATGAATGGGTAAGAAGTAAACCGGATTTGGTAGATCTTGAATTATAAGGATGGTTACATGCAATTTCAAATTAAGGCCGGTTGGAGAAAATCTGACAGGGGCAAAACCCCTGGAAAATCTGCTTTGAAGCGAAGAAGTATATTGTATTCCACAAAAAATTTAGTTGTAATAATTACGATACCATTTAATTTAATTAAAAATTCATAATTTAGGCATTGTAATCCTTTAATTTTGCTTCTGGCTTCATCGTACCCAACAAGGAAGCTTCTCCAAAAAAGGGACATATTCCCTAAGAAAATCCTTTTCCCGGAAAATGCCACGTGCTACAAATAAAAACAACAAAACAAAAAATGATTTTCACTTCCAAACATTTTGAGATGACAATCTTTTGAGATGCCATATATGTACATATGTAAAAAAAATATGACTAAATTCAAAAAAAAAAAAAAATCGGTAAACCCAAAGGAATTCCACGGATTAGTACTTGCTTTCATACTGTTGATATACGATTGCTATTACACATGATAAGATTTCAAAAAAAAATTCTTAAAAACGATTTATCATAGCAAAAAAAAATGCAGCTCACCTGATGTGTTTGTGTTCCATAAAAATACTAAATTTGCTATAAAAATGTTTAAAAAAAAAGTTCCATACGTTGTCCCCAATTACTTCAGTGTTGACCTTATTTATCTTGAGTAAATCCAATGAAAAATTGTTGGTAGATGGAATTACTAGAACGAAAATAATGGGGGAAAAAAAATATGACCCGGATTATATAAAACAAAAGCAAAAAGTACAGTGTTATTGGTTCACCAAATAAAAAAGAAAATATGAATGTCTTACAATAAATTTTAAGTCACGAGAATCCTCTGTGTTTGCTCAAATTTTATGACAAAAAAATGTGAGCAGCAGGAACTGCTTTCCTTGTTCCAATAACAACAACAATAATAAATGTTTTTGTACTTCAAAAAAAAAAAATTAAGCACTGGTTTTTTTTATTATTGACGATAATTTATAGTCATTTCATACATTCTGTCATTTAAAGTACAAAGGCCTTGTCCACTTTTTATGCACATCTTTTACATGGCATTTTACGTACATACATAGAGAGGTAATAAGTCATGAAATGCTTAATTCTAATGATAATAACAATAATAATGCATAAATGACTATTCAAGGTTACACAATAAATACATAATTTCCCTTTTTTCAATCATTAATTTCCTTCTGACTTGACCCAACATTTCGCATACGGGCCAAAATTTCCATGTTTCGCTAACATTTACTCGAAATTTTCTACTACAAACTACAAATAGCAGTCATAAGGCTAGAAAAGAAGTAAATACCGTTAACTGTTCCATCCAAAACAGGTAAGGTGTCTAAGAAATGCCAGCACTATCAATTTTAAGGAGCATTGCATTTACTAAAAATACATTTGCATTAAAAACTGGCCCAAATCTCAAAGCATTCCAACTGCCCAGAGCATTTTGCTTATACACTGTATAAGATATACACGCTATGTATGTATAATTATATATACAAAAGTGTTTTGAATGACGTGGAACACCCCAAGTAAATTCTCGGTGATATTGTATCTGTAATGTTTATTTTATAAGGTCGAATCAAAACTGAATGTCCCCACACAACCTTAATTAAAGGTAGGTAAATAACTATATTAAATTCTTCCCCAATATTTTCGGGCTGCAAAGGAAACAATCAGATTTGACTCTTCCTTCTGTACTAATTTACAAAAAATTGATATAGTTTCACTTCAGAAATTGAGCAATGGAACAGTCCATTCAATTGTATTTTTTCTGAAGTGTGGACCCATTTTTAAACCGTTTTTTTTTTCCATCAGTTACAGCACATAATGAAGACTGTAGGCACAAATCGTGTTGAAATTTTAACTTTTATTTCTCACGAAGGAACAAAAAACAACAGCCGATAATGCATTGTTATTCCAGAAAACTTTATCTTTTTCAGGGATTTAAAAAAAATATTTCCCTACTGAGATACAGGAGAAAGCTCTGGTAATTAGTGTAAGCATACTACTGTGTTTTCCTGGAAAAATTGAATTTTGTAAAAATCTGTACACCTGGTTTGTGCGTATAGCCTTCACATGTAAAATTTTATGGCTAATATCTATATACTACTACTACACTTTTTACGTTTTTTATTACACTAAAAATCTTCACATTATTGCTGACTCAGTTTTTGGTACATGTTTGAAGATGGCGGTAAAGAGGCACTTTAAAGGCTTTTCTTTTGTAAATATTTTGTGAAAGGGAAGGGTGAAACTTATAACGAAATATGTTTTTTAAGCAGCATCCACAAATAATAAATCAAAATATTATGTATTTCGAGAAAAAAACTTTTTGATAATTAGTTGTGTTTGTACAGCGATCTCGAAGAAAAGCCGCGTCTAATTGCTACAAAAATTATTGGTACACATACGTACGATTATTTGATACTTGGAAATCATTTTTAAACCAACGTTTTCCAATTTGAACATGCCTAACTAGCCACATTTCCTCTTAAAACCAAGTAATCTAAGATTTTGAACACACAATAAATACAGAAACAAAACAAACTCAAAGCTACGAAAAAAAGAAATTACAACTATTACAGGAAAAACTGGGTTCATTTTAATTTTTTTTAATTGATATATATAGACATAGGTATTTCACAATTGTTGTAAAAATTGTTTTTAAATATCAATAGAGGGCTTTTCGTACACATAATTTTGAATTACAAAAAATCCCACATTCCCCCTATCACTACAGTCTTATTGCCCCAGACTCTTGGGTTTGACTAACATGATACACTTTAAAATAAATATAATACTAATTAAAACCACACTTGTAATACATTTTACACTGGGCGGAAGATCATGATAAGGTTTGAATTGAAAGAAAACAAAACTGTCTTGAAACAATTTCCCTCCTCCTTCAAAACATCTTAAATACTTCAAAACTTCAAATCAAACAAATAACAATAATACCTAATACTCCTTCGTTTTGAAACAAAAAGCTCATAAGGAACTTCCGCATTCATTTCACTCTTATACATTACGTAAGATAGCTTTTCCCCAACAAAATAACATTAAGGTCCATACAATATCAGGGAAAGTCCCGGAGTCATCACTCATTCGCTTTACCGGTAAGAACACATTTATTTTTTCACATTAACAAATATTTTCATGAACTCTCATCCAAAAAATACGTGCTTTCAAAATCCATTTCTTTTCTTTTAAAATAATTTCTACCAAAACACTAACAATATCCGTCGTCTACAAAACAAAACGGCCGAGAATACCTACGTCTATTGCCTACTGCCTACGGAAACGGACGTCGAATCGTACATAATAATAATAATCAAAACCTCTTCCCGTCAATATTTATTGCCATTATATAAATTTTCGATTCATTTAAAATTTTACTTCCATTTTTTCTCCCTGGGAAAAAAAAAACTATTTTATTCCAGGTAAAATACGTCACACGGAATTTACATCGTACACACTCACTATCACTATAATTCACCACATGAAAATCTCAATCGTATATCTGTAATAGCGTTTAAAATACATTATCTAAATAGAATATTTTTATTTACTTCTCAACTCTCCATTTTTCCCCCCTTTCGTTCTCACATATAATATCTGGTCAAAGGTCACATCTGTAAATTTAGGCCTGAGAAAAGTTCTTATGTATACAATTATAATTATTATGCATATACATAACTAGTATTTCACCCCTCAACAGGAAGAGCCTCACGTGGCTAAAGAAATTTTGATCCAAAGACCTTCATATTAACATACATAAATGCATATAAATATACATGCATATGCTCAAGTCCATATATGCATTCATGAACGGGCATATGTACGTACACACGCCTATAATGCACAAGAAATAAGTATTTTTCAATTAAATTAAATCCGTAAATCAAAGAAATCAAATTGACTACCAAAAAAAAAAAAAAATGACTGACCCATCAAATAAAGATCATTGGATATATTTGTCATCACTACAAAATGAATTACAGAATAGTAATAAATACGCATTCTACAGATAAACCTATTCCAGCTACATAAATAATGTTTTCTATAAATAGCGGAAAAGGCACTATCAAGGCTTGCTTCCCACCAAAAATCTACATTTTTTTAACGATTTGAAATAACAACTAAAAATACACAATGTGGGGATATGAAGAGATATACAATATTAAATAGGATTTAAATACATTATTTCGACATTTCCCTCTTCATTTTCAAATTTTGTGCCCTATTACTGCTATTACTGGACTTGTTCCCACTCCCCCCGTGATAATGATGAGAGTTGGAGGTGGATGAGGAGGACATGGATGAGGAGGAGGAGGAGGAGGATGAAGACGTGGCTGGCGTTTGAGAGGACGTCCCCGTCACTCCTTGACCCGCCAAATGATGATGATGGTGATGATGATGAGGTTGTTGATGGGCAGGGGAAATGGTTAATGCGGAGGAGCCGAGACGATTTGAACTGCCATTATGACTGCTACCACTACTACTGCTGCTACTATTGCTACTACCTGGTCCATGCTGTGCATGCGGTGGGTGCGGTTGATGTTGTTGTTGTTGTGACGGCGGCAGTGACTGCTGTTGTGACACGATATTGTCAATTGTGAGACCACCCTTGGCTCCTCCAAGACCTGCCGCTGTCGAGTGTACGAACGGGTTGGCGAGAGTGAAAGAGAGAGAGAGAAAAAAAAAGGGAAAAAAAAATACACCGTCAGAGTCAATTTTTTTATAGTGTTATTACTATTACACAGGAACTACTTGTATACATACAAGACAATTTTCTTTCTCGGGAACATTCTTTAACTTTTATATTATACACTTTCCCCTAGTATTTTTTCCCCTTTCTTCCCTAGCCATTCCTTCACACTTGGGAGCGGAGCAAAAGTCTCTCTTGGTATTTTCCCACTGAATGTCCTTTCACTTCTTCCTGCGGTTATTTAACTCCTTTCCCTCCATCTATCCTCCACTCTCCTCACCGTCCGTTCTTGTGTCTCACATATTTTTCTTTGTACTTTCTCTTCTTTGTAGGGAGTATCTGATTTCTTAGAATAATAGGGTTCTTTCTATTTCACGGCGACATGTTTTCTTCTCCTCTCAATCCCCTTCTGTCGCTGGGTTTCATCGCTTTTCTGACACTTTATCTCTCTCTCTCTCTCTCTCTCTCTCTCTCCAGGTCGCGTTTCCTCACTCGATCTCCATTTACTTTGGAATTCCTTCTCTATCTCCCGTTTACTTCCATTCTCTCCCTTTTTCGCTTTTACTAATGGACGCATTTTACACTACGATTTTCTTGTTTCAGTTTTTGCCATCTCACTTCTCCTTATTTACCTTTCATGGGTCTGTCCCTCTTTTTCCTCTCTTCGATGACTCTCTATCCTCCCATCCTTGCTCTCTTCCTCCCTTTCGTTCTCTCTCCTTCTCGCTTTCTGTCTCTTTCTGATTATATCTCTCATTACCGCTTCAATTTCACTCCATTGGTTTATGTTATACATATATCTCTTTCTCTCCCTCTCCTTATTCATCTCTATCTCTCTTTATCTCTCTATCCCTATTTTTCTCATTATTCCTCTCTAAACCTCTTTTATCTCTCTATCCCTCTTTTTCTCTCTATTCCTCTCAATCCCTCCTTCCCTCTCTCTCTCCATTTCTTTCTCTCAACTTTCCTTTCTCTCTCTTCCTCATATCTCTACTATTCCCCTCTCTATCTCTTCCTTTTATCGCTATAACTCGCTATACATCTTTGTCTTCTTCCCGCTCTTCCTTTTTCTCTATATATCTCTCTCTTCCTTTTTCTTTATATCTCTCTATTCCTGTTTTCTCTCTTTATCCATTCCGATATCTGCTCTCTCGATCTCCCTTTTTCAATTTCAATTTTCCAGTCCTGCTTATTCTACTTCTATTGAGTTTTCAATCTTTCTGTTTCTATTTTAATTTTTGAATGTTACTCTCCTCCGGTGCATTTCTATTTCTTCTTCTATTCCCCTGCCTTCTGTCTTGCTTCTGATTTCTCTTTCTTATATTCAACTATCTCTTTCTTGTCTGATATTTCTATTTGCATATCAGTTTTCTCTCTCTCTCTTGTCTGGTATTTCTATCTTGTATATCAGCTTTCTCTCTCTTGAGTCTGATATTTCTATCTTGTATATCAGCTTTCTCTCGTGCTTCTGATATTTCTATCTTGCATATCAGCTTTCTCTCTCTTGTTTCTGATATTTCCATCCTGTATATCAGCTTTCTCTTTGGTTTCTGATATTTCTATCTTGCTCATCAGCTTTCTCTTCGTTGCTTCCAAATTCTCTATCTTACTTCTACTTTCCCTGCTCCCTACTTCCTCTCAATCGCTATTTCCGTATCTTTCACTCTTCTTCCTTTGGTTTCCTCCCAATCTCTCGCCTTTTTCTTTGGTTATACTCCCTTACTCCCCCAAGCTTTCTCTCTTCCTCTCCCGGAAGCACATGTTCCATCTCCCTGGATGTTCATCCACCTATTTCATCCCCATCTCTCCCTTCCCTTCTTCTCCAGGGAACTTCTCTTAAAACCGTGTTTGCGTGTCTTCTATCTTTCCCCTGGAAATGTCATGAGCCTCTTTCCCCAATCCTAGTTTACCCCCGCACTCCTATCCCTCTCTCTCTCTCTCTCTCTCTGTCTCCCCTTCCCACACCTATTCCTATAATCCGTCGAGTGTCTCCTCAATCTTGGCCTTCGTCTCCTTTATCCCTCCGTCCTACGAGTATTTCTCCTTCCCCTTTCAATCCCCGCTCCCCTCCTAAAACCCAGGTTATTCTCAAGTTTCCCCTCCCCGCCCCATCTCTCTCCCTCAATCTCTCCCCGGGATGGAATTGCTCACTTCCCCCCTCCCTTTATAATGGTACATACCATAAATGTATGATTCTTGTCTAGTGGTGAAGAGAAATGTTGGGAATCACCAAACACCTTCTTCCTTCGTCTCTTCTCCCTCTCTCCCCCTCCCCCCCATCTCTCTCTCTCCCTTTATAACTTTCACGTACATTACGTAGCTTAAAAGAACGTGATAAAACTCGGTAATAACACAGGAAAAGTTTCATCCCCTAACACACTTTTCGGAGGATATAGGATGGAAGTACCACCACAAGTCCTAGCTCGGTTATTTCCTCCTAGGTCTCTCTCTCTCTCTCTTCACATTCTCCCTGTCTCCAACAGAGAGTAACATACCTATACATGGGCTGAAGTCAATGGATGGTATGTAGTGAACGGTTCGGGTGGATAGTGAGTATTATAGCTCATAACTACCTCCGATTATATGAATTTTACCTCACATACGACTATCCACAGACCTGGAGGGGAGGGGATAGAACGAGAGAAAGAGAGGTGGGAGACAACAACAATAACAAGAAACCAAAATTCACCCGAAAATCTCTTTTATCCCGGCACTAACACTAACCTTCCTTACTCCTTTCCTTTTCGCCATATATTTATACCAATAGCTTTCTCTCTCTCTCTCTCGCTCTTTCTTTCTCTCTCTGTTTCTCTCTTTCTTTCTCTCTTTATTCCTCTCTCTCTCAATCTCTTTCACATAACAAAAACCGGACGGAAAGCCCATTCTAATCCTTCCCCCGCCCCTTGCAATATTCCCTTTTTTCTATTACTTTCCCCCAAAAATTCAACAACCACAAAAATAATACTAAATAAACCCCTCGTATTAACCCCCTCCCATTTCCCACCGACTGGTCGACTTGCTTTTTATAGGGGATAGCCCTTTCTTTTATGTGGCCTAAAACCTTTTTCTTCGTATAATGGGTGGGGAAAAAAACCAGGACGAGAGCTTCTCTGGTGTTAATGCTTCCCGGTAGTATACAAAGCATGAAATTTCACATTTAATTTGTTTTTCCCTCCATCCATTGTCACGAAATCTCTTTGAAAAAAGAAAGTTTAGTGAAAGAGCAGAAGACGAGGGAGTGAGAGAGAGTCAGGAAATTATATTAAAAACTTTATTTTTAGATAGTTTTATTAACTTCTGCAAAAAGTTGGGAATGGAAGGGAGAGAGGAAAACAACACAAGTGTTGCAGAGAGAGACGGAATGAAGAGAGGGAGTGAGAGCGAGACAGCGAGAGAGAGAGCGAGAGAGAGAGAAAGTGAGGGAGAGAGGTCATTAAAATCGGAAGGAAGAAAAAAAATTACACGCTCCATTCATTACCTGTTGCGGAAGCCAATAACGCAGCAAAATTAGGGGGGATGATCCCATTCGTGAGTGGCAATAAAGGCGGCACTTCTTTTGGATCTTCCCCATCCGAACAACTCATGGAGTCACTGTCCTCATCCTGTAGAAAGGGAAAGGACAACAAGAGAAAAAAAAGTCAACATGTTAGTTTATATTATACTTTGTAACAATTTTCATGGACTTCAAAGGATGAAAAAGAAACAAAATATAAAAGTAGGGCACCCAAAACAAATTTGTGTGCTTATGAAACTTTTTCAAAAGGGCTCAACATTTTGGGATGCAGGAGTAACAGTGAAAAATAATAATTAGTAATCGATACGGCGGGATAGGCAAGTGCCCGTGGAATTCCCTTTGAACTATCCGGATATGCTGAATTTCCATGTGGATATTACTCTATGCATAATACTAGCAATCCCTACCTTTCACCTATATTCTACACATGTGTAATAGTATTGAAACTATAGAAAGGAACAATACAAAATTCATTCCTTCCCACTCCTTTTGTCACCCCGGAGAAGTCAAGAGTTTTATGGGATACGACCCGTACAAAACTGAGATGAGTAAATAAACAATTTTAGTTCACTATACATACACATGAATAAAACTTTTGGCGAAAATTATAAATTAAAAAGTTTCAAGGTAGCTACAATGCTTATTAGCATCCCTTTTCATTTCCAGAATGCTGGGAAAGACATGAAAGAATACATGTAGAAACATCACATGTATTAAATAAATTATAACTTGGGGTCAAATCTAAAATAGAAGAGTTGCAGAGATACTATTGGTACTATACAGAACAGAGAGAAGGAGGAAATAAAGCAAAACAAGTCAGAGTAAACAAGTAGGAGACAAGAGCGAGAAATGCATACGTTATATGTATGTATATAACGGAAAATGCAGAAAATTGATAAACGGAGAGGAACAGAAAGAGGGATCGGCAGACAGAAAAAGAAGGAGACGAAATAGACCGAGAAAAAACAAAGTGGAAGGAGAGACAAAATATTAAAAGCAAAGAAGGAGAGTGAAAAATCAGAAGGTAGCAGCAAGAAGAAGAGAAAACTGGGATAGAAAGTAAGAGCAAATAGTAGCGGAAACAGATAAAAAGGGAGAGAAACAATGAGCAAGCAAAAACAGGGAGAAGGACTCAAAATAAACCACAAAAGGGCGAGAAAAATATCGAGCATCAAAACAAAAAAATAGCGAAAGCAAAAGGGGGAAAGAAAACAGCGAAAGAGCAGGAAATGGAGAAAGAAAGGGAGAGAGAGGGGAATCAAAGAGATAGAGGAACCAGAGAAAGAGAGAGGAAACAGAGAGAAAACAGAGAGAATAGATAAAGAGAGAAAACAGAGAGAAAACAAAGAAAGAGAGGAAAGAGAGGAAATACGGATAGAGAGAAAACAAAGAAAGAGAGGAAAGAGAGGAAATACGGATAGAGAGAAAACAGAGAAACAGAGAGAAAAGATAGAGAGAAAACAAAGAAAGAGAGGAAAGAGAGGAAATATGGATAGAGAGAAAACAGAGAGAAAACACAGAAACAGAGGAAACAGAGCGAAAACCGAGAAAGAGAGGAAAAAATGGCGAGAAAGAATGAACAAACAAAAAAGAGAAAAAACAGAAAAATAAAACAAGGATAAATATAAATAATATACAGAACAAACAAAAACAAGAAAGAAAAAAGAAAAAAATTGGAAAAAGATAACAACAGGATTAGAGAATGCGGAAGGAAAAGTAAAAACAGGGCGAGAAAGCAGCGAAAAAGAAAGGAAACGGTTTGAAGAAGAGAAAATGGAGAAACATAAAAAAAAGCAGTACAATACATTTTTTCTCTCATGAAAATCAGAGAAAAAAAATCTAACAACATGCATAAAACTGGTAAACGACACATGACTTGAAAAGAAAAACGATACACATTGGAAGAAGCTATGGAGAGAAAGAGAGTGAAAGCGACATAGACACGTACACAAGTTGTAGCTAAAAAGAAGACAAGGAGGAGACGGCAAGAGGGGCAAAAATGGTTGAGAGGAAGGAATTATCCAGGAGACAAAGGAGAGGAAAAGTTACCCCATTAGTTCTCCCAACTACCACACATGAGAGTGTGTGAGTAGGAAAACATCATCCCGCTTCACTAAAGTCTAGTCAACGCTTCCCTCCTCACCAACTACAAAAGAGCATTCAATCTATCATCAACTTAGTGACCATGTAGAATGGTGCAAAATTTCAGGAGGGGAAAAAAAGAACAAGTACCTCCATAGTGTGTAACTAGAGGAAAAACTACGGCAGTAACTGGGAGAGTAGTAAAAGGAATGAGAATATTTAACTTTCTAACGACTTCTCTCCTTCCCTTTCACTTCCAAAAAGAATTTTTTTTAGGTACTCACGGAGGAAAGTATCCAGCTAGTAAAAGTCCTTCGCTTTTCAAGCTGAAAATGATCATGTGTGAGGAAGTTTTGCTTAATCGTAAACTATTCTTTACATACATGGGCTTTCTCTTTAGCTTTCTCTCCCCATACTATACAGTCTCGTTCTATCCCTCTCAAAAACTATTCTTTTCCCTCAGCCCAAGTACACGACCGAGCCTCCAGAGAAAAGGAGAAAAGGGTCCAAATTATTTCAATCCTCGTAAAAACATGACAACGTTATAATAACATGTTGTCAATAATCAGAGAAAGTGGATTCGAAAAGCTTTTCCTACTCCTGTTACTATTTGCTTTTCCCCCCCCTCTCTCTCTCTCTCTCTCTCTCTCTCTCTCTCTCTTATATTCTCCTTCTCGCATTTCCTCTCTCACATTCTCTCCCTCTTTCATTTCTCTCTACCGCACTCTCCCCTCTCTCTCTCTGCAATTTCTCTTCCTTCTCTCGCTCACCTTCACTTTCTCCTTCTCTCTCTCCTTTTCTCTCTCTCCTTCTCTCCCTCTCCCACTCATTCTCTTCTTCTTATTTTCATTCTCTCTCTCATTTTCTCCTTCTCATTATCATTCTCTCTCTCATTTTCTCCTTCTCATTATCATCTCTCTCATTCTGTCCTTCTCATTTTCCTTCTTTCTTCTCAAACTCTCCTTCTCATTATCATTCTCTCTCTCATTTTCTCCTTCTCATTATCATCTCTCTCATTCTGTCCTTCTCATTTTC
>JAQGBT010001314.1:0-33575 GCA_034698585.1 Disparrhopalites patrizii
CAAGACGTAGCTAATTATTTTCAAAATTGAATTTCAAGACGTAGCTAATTATTTTCAAAATTGAATTTCAAGACGTAGCTAATTATTTTCAAAATTGAATTTCAAGACGTAACTAATTATTTTCAAAATTGAATTTCAAGACGTAGCTAATTATTTTCAAAATTGAATTTCAAGACGTAACTAATTATTTTCAAAATTGAATTTCAAGACGTAACTAATTATTTTCAAAATTGAATTTCAAGACCTAACTATGTAATGAATCCAAAATTAAATTTTATAAACTAATTGATTTATACAAAAATTTTCAGAAACTGATTAATGTAAACAAAATTAAATTTTAGAAACTAATTAATGTATAAAAAAAAATTCAGAAACTAATTAATGTAAACAAAATTAAATTTTAGTAACTAATTTTTTGTATTCACAATTAAATGATTGAACCAATTACTGAATTTAAAATGTAATTCAGTGCGAATGAATATGATAGTACCTTCACCGGAAGCAACAAAAGTGTCAATAATGATCTGGGCCCCATTAAAAAAATCCCCGAACTGAGCCTCCCACACGACCAAATTGTGTGGATTTTCAATGCTAAAACCATACTCAAAGGCCAGTACGGCCTCTTCGGATAACGTGGAATTTGAAATCTGTATTTATGCAGAAATAAAAAAAATGCGAATATGAATTCATTCAATCGAAAATTAAAACCATTCAATCGAAAAAAAGAAATCACACAAGTATCTATAGGTATGCTATTTACATGCATATATGTACTCTTAAAAGATGTAGTAATCTTTTGGATGCTGCGAAATATTTAGTAAAAAGCAGAAAAATGGCAAAAGAACTTGGCCAACCTCCAGGAACTTGGTTTGATTCTCCACTAAAGAATTAAGGGGGACAAAAATCCCACCGTCATTTTGATCAACAAGCATGGCATGTCGGTGGGAGAAAGTCCCACGGCCAACATCTTCACCACTTAGGCGGACATTCAAGTCTGGAAGGAGATGGTGTGTGCAAATACGGAAGGGACGGAGAAAAAAAAGAAAAATAAGCACTTTCTTTACATTGATTAATACATTATATACTCAATATATTCCCAGGCTATGTGCATGTATGCATCTGTATTATTCTATAAAGGAGGAAAATGTTATTCTTTGAAAGGGAAGGAAAACATTTTCTTTTCTCCCGAACATTTCCCTCCTTTGAATACAAAAGAAAAGCTTTTAGATATATCCACCGTACCTTGGTAAAGAAGAGAGCCAAAAGCCATGGCTTCAGCTGTTGCCCAATCAATACTGGTTCCAGCCGTTACTTTTGACAAACGATTCTTTACATGCATTTTCAACAAATGCGGATGGACTTTCTGTGGAGGCAATCAATTTTTTCTTGGTAAAAAAAAATACATTTTACTACACACATAATGTAGGAAAAATGTTACAATGTATTGGCACATGTAGACCTATATATACACGCATATCTCAATACATCGGACAAAAATGGGTGTTCCCCCTTTGCATAAGGGAAATGACAAATGGACCATTGTTGTTCATGGCAAAATAAATTTGTCAAATTTGTCTATTACGAAATCCTGAGGGAAATCCACGGATTTGACGCCAATGTACTGGAGCAGATCGGTTCGGATCCCTGTCTCCCATGTCGTGGTTTCTTTCCCGGGTTGAACGATGCCCGCCCATTGCTTCTTCAGGTAAAAGTCCGATGGCTGGTAACTCTCAATTTGTTTCAGATTATCGTTCAAATATGCGTTGTGCTCTCTCAATGTTTCTGTCAGTGTTTCGGGGGAAAGGAGGCCTTCAGATATCAATTTGTTGCAATACTCGTCTGGAATTGACCTGCTTGCACATATGGAACATTCTGGATTTTTTAATCAGGAAAATTTAATGGCAAAATTATAACCATAAGTATTTAACACGGCTTTTTTCGGGAAAGGTTACTGGGAAGCTTTTAACCAGACATATTTAACCCGACTTTTTTCGCGAAAGTTTAATGAGGAGCTTTTAACCAGAAATTTTTAATCCGGCCCTTTTTAGGAAAATTTAATGGGAAACTTTTATCCATAAATATTTAAACCGAATTTTTTCACCAGCAATATTTCATTATAATTTTTTGACCAGGAATATTTAATTATAATTTTTTGACCAGGAATATTTAATTCTAATTTTTGAACCAGGAATATTTAATTATAATTTTTGAACCAGGAATATTTAATTCTAATTTTTGAACCAGGAATATTTAATTATAATTTTTGAACCAGGAATATTTAATTATAATTTTTGAACCAGGAATATTTAATTATAATTTCCGAACAAGGAATATTTAATTATAATTTTTGAACCAGGAATATTTAATTATAATTTCCGAACAAGGAATATTTAATTATAATTTTTGAACCAGGAATATTTAATTATAATTTTTGAACCAGGATATTTACTCCGGCTAAAACGTATTTTATTGCAATACGAATTTTTGTATTGGAATTACTTGATCTGAATATTTTAAATTTATATTTTATCCAAATTTTGTAATCAAGAACATTTAATCGGCAGCTTTGTACGAGGAATATTTACGTCTACTTTTTTAATCCGGATGTTTACGTATTCTGGATTAAAACGCTATTATTACTTACGATTAGTCTAATCAAAATACATTACTTTCGCGAGTGTTTCATGTTTTAATAATGACAAAGGCGGATAACTGGTCAACTCACTTCCGGCTGTGAATGAGCTTATACAATTCCGGATTAGTAAACGTGGGATCGTCCATCTCATTGTGCCCCCACCGTCGAAAGCACACGAGATCAATGAAAATGTCCTTCCCGAACTGTTGCCGATAATCCAGGGCCAACTTAGTTCCTTTAATGATTTCCTGTGACAAAACATAGTCATAACATTAGAATAGCTTTTATTTTTTTATTTAAAAAGCTTTCAACAAAATTGACACCATTAAAGATATTAGAGCCTTGGTCGTCAGCCATCCCCTAACATGTTTTGCTCAGGTGTTAAATAAATGCATACAGGACGTAATTACCTCGGGGAAATCCGCGTTCACATGAATCACGGGAGCACCCACGCACTTGGCCACATCCGTGGTGTACCTTGACGATCTGCCAATCTCCTGGGGGGTGGTGAATCCCACCTGATTGTTAATTACTAAATGGACGGAGCCACCAATGCGGAAATTGGGGACGTTGGCAAAACCCAAAGTTTCCTGGTTAATCCCTTGCCCGGCCAAAGCTGCGTCTCCATGAATCTAATGGAGGAAGTTGGAGCAAAGTACTTTTGAAATATCTCCTAATTACTTTCCCTATCTCTTCCTATAGAAATACATAGGTTGTAGGAGGCTTTCATCTTTTATTTAATTAATGCCGTCGTAAATCCCTTACCTGAAGACACACGACTCTGGAATCTTCATTAGTTTCATTCTCGGCATAGTCGTAATTTTTAAGGGCCAGCTGCTTTGCCCGAGCCTTACCCACTGCGACGGGATTTATGGCCTCATTTTATTAATAAAAAATTAATTGGTCTTTTTTTTAAAAGAATGCCGCCATAAGTAGTATGGACAATAACTATTATTAAATTTTGATTGTAATATAATAAATTGTTAAATTTTTATTGTTATTAAATTAATTATTAAATTTTGATTTTGAAAATAAGAGTAAAAATTCACAAAAGTACACCTCCAGATGGGATGGATTGGGCAAGGTAGAAACGTGAACTGTCTTCCCATCTTCCATTTCGAGGTCAATGGTTGTGTCTTAACAAAAAGGGAATTTTCAGCAGTGCAAAGTTGCATAGGTATTTAATAAATATAATGAGTAAATTATTTCGTTCAAACATTAATGTTTGAGCTTCAAATTAATTATTTTTAAATGTATTTCGAGTCATACAAAGATGGGACAAAACATCGCCGGAAGCCTGGGCGTCAGAAGGAAATTCGGGGAATCCTTTGATTTTGTGGAAAACCCGGACAGGAGGAACTTTTAATGGTCCCGTAAGGAAATTAAGCCGGCCTCGATGAGCTTGAGCAATGACGACATTGTCAATTCCCAGTCTACCTGCCTTTTGGAAGTAACAAAAATATTTTAAAATGTGCTAAAAAACAAAAAAAAAGAAGGGTATAATCAATCCCAATACGGTAAAAATATAATTTTCTTTCTTTACCGCAAGAGCGGAAGAATTCATTATAAAAGGCCATGACAGATTCACAGCCTTCTCCGCCGTAGCGCTTCACCGTCGGGAATTTGCTGGCTAGGAAATGATCAAAATTTTGGGACTTGACCATTTCTAAAGCCACTTGGACTTTCTCCGTCCCCGGGATTTCCGTGGCAGATCGAGATTCAATTTCCCTCGTTAGCCATTCTCGCTCTGCTTCATCCTAAAATGGAGCAAGTCGTTCCCCTTTCATTGGTTTAATTGAAATTAAATTGTAAAATTAATTTTTTTATTGATTCGAAAGTTGTGCAAACAGAAATCTTTGACGTACCTCAATGTACATGAATTCATAGCCCGTGAACCCGGCGTAAGCAGTCTTAAGGAAATCGAAAGCACTGGCCACATTCGTCTCATTTTGATTCTGGAAATCTGGGCCATGGATTATCCCATTGGGATTGAAACTGTCATTGGATTCCAGCTTGTACCGGCCTAAATTTAGTTCGGGAACGCATTCACTGTCCAAATAATTCTGGCATTATTATTACTATACCAAAAGAATTACTAACAAATGATTTTCGGAGAAATTTCTTGGCCTAAACTTCCTTGGCTTTCAAATGATCGTCAAATAACCACAATGTCTTGGAAAAACAAGCTAAAACTAAATTTTAAAAAACCTTTTGTGTACCTTTGCTGTGACACCGTTAGTGGATTCACCCTAGAAGCTCTGTGGCCATGAGTTCTAAAATTATTAACGGCGCGAAGAATATTGGAATGGAGCACGCGATTTGCTTCCTCTTGAGCTGTCACTGTTTGATTAATTAAACAATTAATTAATAATGATAATCATTAATTACAACTTAATTAATTCCAATTAATTAATTTCAATCATTAATCCCTAAATTGTGCCATTACACGGTATTAAAGTAATTTAAGAAAAATTACCTGGATTATTTCTATCCTTGGGTAAAATCCTTTGACCGAAGCTCCGTTTATCGGACGTGTAATGATAAAACCGGGATTGAATCACATTCAAATATTTCCTACCGCGACTTTGGCACGTACACCACGATCTTGAACGAAACATTTTTTTCACCGGAAAGTCAACTTTGAAAATGATCCCAAAAAAAAATCCGAAAATGATCCCCAAAAACCCAATGAACCACTGCCGTAAAAACGGAATGGGCACACTTTGTGTGTTCTTATTTAGTTTAAAAAATAATGATATTCGACGGGTTTATTTTTCCTACTGGATTCGTTGGAATATCCACAAATTAAAGAAGATGTTAACAGAATTATTTGACTGATAGTGTGAGTGGAAAGGTTATCAGCCTTCACTCGAATCTGTGTTTCGCAAACCATCTTTTTCTCCAGTATTCATCCTCCTCTTCCCTTCTACTAAAGATCTTCCAGAGTCCAAAACTGGCTTGGGTGCTACCATACACGCATATATGTATGTACATGTTTATGGGTACAGTAAACAGATAATTCTCAAGGTCATTCCATCCTGTCAACCTCGTCCTCAGCTGTTTTACTGTGCTCATACATTCGCTATTATACATTGCTAGTATATACTGATGTAATACGCATTCTCATGACGTTTTCATGTGTAGCCCTTTGTTTTCAATTATTAAAGTAAACCGAATATTTTAAGCACTTTCCATCAAGTATTCTTCCCATTCTCCGTACGTTTAAATTTAATTGCATATTAAATTGAATTCCAACGTATTGATACATTCTGAGTCATATTATATTTGGACTTATTAAAAGATGAGAGGTACTCGGCCCTCCAAAGATATTACCCAATATTTCTTTACTTTGACGACATTCGAGATGATGTACATGTTACTAAATATTCTGGAGAAGGAGGAAAAGGACTACATGTCAGGACCGGTTAGAGGTTATCAGTTTGCTTCTGGGATGTCCAAATGAGACTTTCATCCTGACAAAAGCCTTCTCTGCCGCGACAGGACACTGCTTGATTTTTAAATATGTATTTTTAATGTAACTTTTTTTATTTTCCCTTCCACTTTTATTCTCCTGTTATGCACATCCTCACTATTCATTAATCAAGAGACATTTATTTGTTAGCCAAGAGCCACTATATTAACAAGAACTTAAATCGAGAGCAAATTTGTAGCTATAAGTAGAAAATGTTTAAAATAGAGCAAGTTTAGCACACAATTTTTTTAATCTATTCTTGCATGTTGCATTCATCCATTCTTAATTCTTGCACAAATTTGCAGAGTTTGTCAATATTCGTTGGACTTAAAATACCTCAGGTCAAAATGGAGAAGTACTGGAGACGCTTCCTAAGAATTTCCGGAAATCTTTTACGCTGAGGCTGACTTATTTAAAAAATTTAAACTTAATTCTAGTCAATAAATAATAATGATTATTATGTATTTACAAGTTAACATGTCTGGTGGACGACGATCCTCACAGGTCGATGAAAACAATTCATTATTTATTGGATTCATGTTGCTACTTTTGGTGTGATCGAATTAACCATCTTCGTTTCTATTTTGCCATTAACTTTGCTACATAATATACTGATTAATTTATTACAAAACGGAGATTGAGTACTGTTAAAGATTTTCCTTATTGTCTTTAAGCAGTCCAAATCACATGCGGTGCGTGAAGTTCATCATCAATGTTTACATGATCATTCTATTATTTTTACGGACCAAGAATATCGCAAACTTCCAGGCGATACATAAGACAAGACAAGAAAAGCAGAAACCACTCAAATCGTGAAAGGCAGTAAAATTGTCCTGGCTGAAATATTATTTTATTAATTAGTTTTTTTTATTATGAATTACATACATTTTGGCACATGGCTGAATAATATAATTCAACGTTGTCCATAAAACAGAATCACCAAACATTTTTATGACATTAAATGTGGGCATTCCATAATATTAATACTGAAGGAATATTTGTTATAGCCATGTGATGTCCTAACATTATTCTTTAAATCGGGGACATGAAATGACAATGGACGTTGGTGACGGGTAGTAACTTATTGTCAAAACTTTTGAATTTTATGAGGTGGAGCACGTGAACCCGGAACACATGACGTTAATATCTAATACTACCTTTTTTAAAGCAAACAATTACCTTAAGGTATTTTATTGCAATTAAAGCCAGTACCAGTTGCTAGTAATTGGAAATATTAATGATGTATCGCAAAATAAATGCTTGGAAAACATTTCCCTACCAGCTATTAGTAGGTATACTAAATAAACATTTTTTCCCGAGTGCTACATTTTATTGCACCATTGTATGTTTGTCATGGCCTGTTCCAGCAAGCATACGTGGAAATTTCCACTATGAACTTTTTTTTAAATTATTATTGATGAGGAAAGCCATGTCAAAATTTCCTCCAAATTATAGGCACCAAGTGACTCGAATGCTTAATAAACTGCTAAACCTAATTTTGCTAATTTTGCTAAACCTAATTTTGCTAATTTTGCTAAACCTAATTTTGCTAATTTTGCTAAACCTAATATTGCTCATAAACCTAATTTTTAGTGCTACAAATGTCATAGAAAAGTTGAGTCTTCTGCACCTGTAATTAAAATCCTTCGTATAAAAGCCGAGACACTGATCATCTCATTAATCATTTTCATTTCCCTTCTTGCTATCTCAGTAATATTGTTTTGAAAACTTTTGTCTTCAAATTTCACATAAGCAAAAAACAAATTTTTTTTGTATTTTGTATACAATTACCGTTTTCGACCCTTAAATAGCCGTTAAATAGTCGACAACATGGGAATTCCAGCATTATTACTTTTCTTACTGCTTGCCAAGAAGATCTCCGCCCTGCCAGCCATCGAGAATTCCGTCCTGTCCAAAATGGAGGAATCTGGCATGGTTGATGTACTATTGAATTCAATGCGACCAGCACTTCCGCCGTCATTTCTGCTGCCACCTTCGGACTAGAATTCGAGTCTCGAGCGGGCCGCATCCAAGGATCTTCGAAGCTCTAAGTGCCCATGCAACCCGCACCCAGGAGAGAACCCTGAAGTCTTTGAGGGGGAAATCCGAAAATCCAGAGGACATCGTCGAGTTGTGGATCACCAATCAAGTTTATGTTCGAGGGTTCAATACAAAATTGACAAAAAACACGTCTTTGAGCACGATTTTTTTTATTTTCAGATCGATCTATCACTATCGGTGTTAGAATTCTGTACTTGTCTTTATAATCACGTGAGTACGAAGACTTTTTTTCGCATTTTTGTCGCTCAGGTCTGCTCTGTCTGCGCGGATCTGCACTTAGAAGCACCCATAGGAGATAACAAGGGACGATCTGTACGAAAATGTGAAAAAAATACCATGCAGAAATAGTGTGTAATGCTATTATTTATTTATATGCAGCATGAAATCCTCTGGTATCCCTTCAATAACGGCCCAACGCGAACCCATTCATTATTTCAATTATTATAATAAACCTTGTGCTTTTTGTTTATTAGTTAGACAGCATGCAACTATACACGGTATTATTACGCTACAATATGAAGGGTGCCAGGAAACATTTGCTACCCGGTTTTTTCCGTGCCTAATTCATAATAATTTTGGGCTCAATCGATGCTCATCGATTCCATCTTCCATCTATTGGGGTCCAATTTTTTTGCATAGAAAGTGTTTATAGCGTCAAATTTCGTGGTGGGTTAAGTAAAATACGTTTGAGCTGTTTTATTGTGATAAA
Organism: Disparrhopalites patrizii; assembly: GCA_034698585.1. Classification (NCBI taxonomy): domain Eukaryota; kingdom Metazoa; phylum Arthropoda; class Collembola; order Symphypleona; family Sminthuridae; genus Disparrhopalites; species Disparrhopalites patrizii. Next base: position 8,878 of record JAQGBT010001314.1, read on the forward strand.
ATAATGATAATTACATTAATTACTCTCATAAGTGACTCCAAAGGGCTCGGGGCTCGGACGATAGGTTTACTCTATATGGAGCACTCCCAGGCAAAAATATTAAGCCTTTTTTTTGCAAAAATTATCATTTCCAAAGCATCCATAAGCTGATTTTTGCAGTTCTTAAGACACTAATTACTTTTGGCTCCAAATTTTACTGGTATAATAAAAAAATATATTTTCTTCAAAAGTTCTGATTTTTGAACTTCTGAAAAAATCGCCATAACGCGATAAGTATTTGTCTGATTGTATGGGGCATTATTTGCTGGTTCCACAATAAAATTCTGCTGAGAAAACACCCTCGTCTGGTTTTCCACGATTGTGGATACCTACAATATTTTTGTCCCGGAAGAGAGAATCAAAAAATCAATACTGTATTGAAAAAAGTTATTGGAAAAAAAACCCATAACTTGGCTAACCTTAACCGGATCGGTATTAAAAAAAATTCTCCAGATCCTCAATAAAATTCTTCGTTCGAAACATGGCTACGTTGGTTAGACTTACCACACTATATAGCTAGTGGGGGAGGCAAATGGTTCTTGACACCCCATACATGTGAACTTACGATGCTCAGGAGAATCGTTCTTTTCTTTGAAGGCACATCGCATTAAAAGTCAATTTTTAATCCATATTATCGTGTTAAACACTAGGGATTTCGTGGTATCTTGGATCAAGATGGAAAGAAACAGACAAGAAGAAGATTGAAAGAGAGAGAGAGAGACAGTGAGAGAAAAATTTATCTTCACCCTGTACCTGTATCAGCTCTTGGTGTAAGAAAAACGTTGACGCACTTTCAGATGATAGCTATACAAATGATATCTTGGAGGTCAACTAATTCGGACGATGGAACAAATCGGGCGAGTCTTACTGAAAAATCGAAAGAATACAAATGATTTTGTTGTAGATATAGGTGTGTAGTGTAGGTATCATCAATACTACTTAATTATGTTTTTATTACTACTGAGAAAATTCAAAACTTCAAAAAGTGTTGAATTCAGTATTTAATTATAAACGTGCCAACGACAGATGATAATGTACCTAATTAAAACTTCCCAGCCCCAGCTGGTCTTCAACACTAAATTGAAAACTTGTGGATAATGATTGCTTCAGTGTTTTTTAAACAATCCTGTGGACCTATTTCGCCCGTTTTTTAGCAACTTCCCCGAAAATGTGCCTTGTGTTTCTCTTTAGTTGTGGTTTTAGCTATTTCCTTTCAAAATTTGAGTTTGAAATTTGAGTTTTTACTGTTTTAGTCCTGTCCTGAGATGATCATTTTTTCCCCCCTGGAGCCGTCGGGCTTGCGGGACTACAATTAAATTTAAATGAATTATTTGAATTTAATGAAAATTCAAATGGAAAAAGAAAAAGAAAATAATCCGTCTAGATTTCCGTATTGGAGCATACGGAAACTACCAGATATCCTTGAGAAGTAAAGGCGGCAAAGTTCAGTTGGACATCACCTCTCATTTTGCTGGCATTTTTATCTGTTTTAATAATAATTATTTGGCCCATTCTTAATTCCAATTTAGTTTGTTGTTTTATGTCGGTTCATGCTGTTTGTTTTGATTATTCAGTGAATAAAACGTTGTAGTTTTGTGGTAAATTCTTGTCAGGTCATTTTACCGACAACTTTTGAACTCCTTGATGCAATTGTTTGCACTGTAACCTCAAGAATAGAGATACAGAGAGCAGTTTTATGAACGATCTGTATACATCTTAACAGGTAATATGATCTAGTACAAAATGGGATTTAATTAGTGTAAAGTGTATAACTAAAAAGAGGAAGTGGACGGATGGGAAACGTATCCTTCGCATCCTAATACAGGTACCTAAAAACAAAATTGCATAGGTATACCTACTACCAGTACTACATACGCATTGTTAATTACAGTTGCTTTATTGTTGAAACTAAAAACATGTACCTATAACGGTTTCGCTAGAACGTAGACATTGTAAGTGATAGTTTCTGAATTTCCGTTTACTTACGGATGCGGGGTACATATTTAGTATTTAGTAGTTCATACTTAGTTACTTAGGGTAGCTTTTCTAGTTACTAACTACTAGTATTTGTTGGATTGCGATTCAGCCGTTTTAGTTTTATGAATATGAGCAGAACGAGAACATACCGAAGTACCAAGGTATAATATGCTTCCTTGTCGATACTGAAACTTGGGTATTGTTGAAACTGAGACTTTTCAAACCAAAAGTGTTGGGACAGTTGGGTAAACTATTATGAACATTATACTGCCTTCTGACAGTATTAATAAAATATTGTCCTTATTTTACTTTCAGGTTATGGAGTTGGGCATTCAGTTTATGATAATTACTTACTGATGTCAGAATAGCCTCCTCGCTTCATGTACTGATGTAAATAATCTCATGCTCAGAAACCTCCCTGGGGTTACCTGACATTGTACACAGGAAGACAGTAATCATGGAAACTGAAACAGGAAATCAGGTGAAAACGGAGGCTGAATGTGTGGAAGCACATTGTGTGATCTGTGCCGATGACATCATCGTAGCTCCAGATACGTTGACTGATCTACCAAATGAGGAAGTGACGGAGAGAGAAGTGGATTGGACTAAATTTTTAAGTAGTTTTTTGAGTGTGAAATGTGATTTTCCTCTCACGGACATTTATGGATGTAGGAACGGGGGAAGCCTAGAGAACGTTCTTCTCCAGTTTTGCATTCCATGTCGTCAGGTGTGCTTGCAGGTCGTGGATATTAATGTTCAGATTCAGCAGTTGATGCAAATTCTGGAGAGCGTAAAAAGGGATTTAAAAATGAAAGTTCGCAACTCTCTCAGTTCAGAAAGCAAACCTGATTCACCGTTTGCACGTCTTTTGCGGGATTTGATTGTAGACACTTCAGTGGGTATGTGTAATGTGTTAATTGTAATGTTTCTAAAAATTAAGTATTATTGATAATTGATACATGAAATGTAATCAAGTAAAATCCTGGTGTTATCTTTCTTGGTTTACTTTAGTTTTAACGCCTATAACAGCTGAGACACAGCTCGAAGGCCTAAATACGGACAATGGCTTTCTAGAAATAGGGTGCTGTGATTCTGATTCTGAATGGAATCAACATGCCGAGAGTACGTTTAATAAGTGGACAAAAAATTGAAATGATGCATATACTCGCTACCAGGATAAGAGCATTAATAATTTCGGTTGTGTGTTGTTGCAGTTATCGAGGAAGATTATGAAGCAACTGAAGCATTGACTCCGCATCCACAGGATTGCCTCGAATCAGTCCTTGCACAAGACGATGGCTTTCAACATCTCGAAGATTCTGTAGCTTTCAGCGGTGCAGATTCAAAATCTAAAAGACGGTAATTTTGATTGAGTAATTATTAATTCGCTGCTGTTTCTAATTCCTAATATAATTAGCCACTACTAATGTTTTAATGGAATGTGAATTACATGTAATTTGTAACTAGTTTCGAATTGTGGTAATAAAATTGCTTTATTTTATATATTTATTATTTATATATATTGAAGGAGTACGAAGAAACGGAAAGTATCAACAACCAATATGCCCTCTAAAAGTATGTTAAATTCATAAAAAATGCAAAATTACTTATCTATAAATTCTACTTACGCTTTTTGCGTTCGTAAGGTCGATGCGAATTGCTTTGTACTCGTACAATTCTTGTATTCATGTATTTCTATGGTCGACATGTAGCCGCTGCATCATCGTTCAGCCCCGATCAAGTGATTAGCTCGAAACCTTTTCCCGCAGTTCCAAAAGGCCAAACCGAATATATGGGAGTCGTAGTACATCTCGGTGACAGATATAACGCCAAGTATCAAGATTCAAGATGTAGTTTGTGCGGATTTGTCTTTTCTCGGAAAGACAGCTGCTTCAAGCATATTAAAACCGTACATATTGGTAAGAATTAACAATAATTTCATAAGAATATTAAGCACATTTGACTCGCTCAGTTATTATCAGCTCCTTGCGATTTGTAATAATGTAATCTCTTTGCATATTAAACGCGGCATGAAGACGAAAATGGAGTAGTAAAAAATAACGTGAGGATGAGTACTAAAAAAGTGAAATGCGGGGTATGCGGCTCTCTTTTTGCTAGACCAAGTAATTGTAAAGACCACATTAATAAATTCCATGGTAAGGCTTATTTAAAATTTAAATATCCATATCATTAAGCATGAGTGTTCACAGGTCATTTATTCTTACATGTATCTTCTAGTAGTTCCGCTTTTGTGTTTTCAATTTGTGTACGTTCGTTGTATTACCTTATATATGTTTGTACTGTGTAGGTGTTGGTGACGTGATACACCTTGTAATGAATGCACCCATGCCTCAACAGAATGCTGACAATAAATATATGCAATCTGAAAATAGCCGTAGTCCTGAGGTCACCGATGAAAGGGTGGATACCGAAGAAAACCACGAAATTTTACCAACACCATCCGCTGGAATTGTCGAGTCGGGCCACGAGCAGGAAGAAAATCCGCATGTCGACGCTGAAGTTTTAAGCACGAGAAGATCAGTACGCAATATAAATCGAAGGTAGCTAAAACGGCTAAAAAGTTTTTTTAATTGTTTTTGACGTACTTGTCACGCAGTTAAACTAGAAACTATACGAAAACCTATTTCTCGTGTGATCTCGACTGTCAAAACTCTGGTTTCCTAATTGTATTTCGTTTTATGATTTGGAAGGATGCCATTGAAAAGCAAAGCAAGTACCAAGGCAAGGTCAAAATGTACGTCTAATCTTCATCGGTATATTCTGTATATGAGCAAGGTTTTTTAAAAAATGTGCTAGATCATTCTTGTTTACGGAATAACAGTGCAATTCATTGTTTATTTTGTGCAGCGACTGCTTCGTCTTTTTTCGCCCGCCGGAGGCTTCGCACAAGATCCCTACCGACAGCTTTGACAGGACGAACTGTATTTATGGGAGCCCCAATGTATATAGGTGACAAATATGGTAAAAACTTTCGATATACGAAGTGTGGTTTATGTGGATTTGTTTTTACGCGGAGACATCACTGTCAGTCTCACATCAAATCTGTGCACATCGGTAAGATTTTCCTGCAATATAGGAATGTAATAGTGATAACACTGCTGTCACTTGTGCCACTACACAATTAATGTTATGCTTTGCGTTTCTTTCTCAATATTCATTGGACTTAAAACACCTTAGGTCAAAATGGAGAAGTACTGAAGACGCTTCCTAAGAATTTCCGTAAATCTTTTAAATGTGACATTTGTGGTTATCTTTTTGCTACACGAAAGGGTTGCAAACTTCATGGTCAAAGCTTTCATAATGGTAAGGCACGATTTATATTAAATTGTACTAGTGATTGCTTTTTCGTTACATTAGGAAGCTGTGGTTAATTGTTCTAAAACCTTTTCAAGGAACCGCGAAAGTCATACAAATACCGATGAATTCCAAAAGGGCACAATTGGAACGAAGGTATCTTAAAACGGAAGAACCATCAGTTACTAACAACATTGGTAGTGATAATGATTTTGCCATGGATAACGACAATATCGCGGAAGAAATCCAATTAGCGGATTCATCAGTTGGAAATATCCTTGGAGGGAATGCTAAATGCGAAACTTCGCAAATGGATTCACAAGTCACCGACTGCGCTAGTGATTGCGTACACGGGTCAGTTATTTGTAAAATGTATTGCATGTGGCAGACGCCAGTTTCCAGCACATGCTGTCTAATTTTAAAATTTAATTTTAGTCAAAATAATGTTACTGATTATGTGCGTAAATCCGATTTTTCTCAGAGATCCTGATGTCAATGAATCCAAAGAAGCTACCACTTGCGATTCCTCAAGATGTATGTTGTATTGGTATTGTGCATTCTTTGCACACATTGTTGAATAGTTCTTTCATTCTTTGTTGTTGTTAATGTTGGAGACCTGAGATTCAATCTCTTTTTTGTTTTATCCTCTGAAGATATAAAGGAGGCTGAACAGGCCCAGAAGCATATTTTGACAGTTCCGACGAGCCGACAAATGTACATGGGTGTTGAGATACATGTGGCAGACACGGGCAATGATGGGAACCGACCTACAAAGTGTGGTGTATGTCAATATGTCTTTACCAGAAGGGATCACTGTAAGAAGCATATTAAGAATGTGCATATTGGTAAGAGCTTTATTTCAGAATCTCCACTTTTCTGGTTTGTTCTCACAAAATTTTTGATAACTAATTTAAAAATCCGCTGGCCAAAATGAAGTTTTCTTCTGCGTTTGCTGTTTCAGGCGAAGATGGAAAAGTGCGGATGAACATTAAGATTGTACACAAAAGGGTGAAATGTGGGGTCTGTGGTATTCTCTTTTCCGACAAGAAAACGTGTCAAAATCATATCAGAAGATTCCATAATGGTATTGACTAAATTCTTAATGATCGTTTGTAGTATACCTACATATGTACATGCACATTATGCGGTGCATGGTACATTTGAATCATTATCATTATATAACATTCATAGGCCGTGATTTGAATGTATTCTAAGTTTAGGAAAATGTCTGCTTATTGTGTATGTATACTGTAGTATGTGCTTATTGTACAACACTGCAGGAGATGGTAACGTAATACCGCTTGAGAATGTGAAGAAGGTAGCGACCTTGTCAAACAATGTTGCACTTGACGTTGACGAAAGAACTCTTGTTAATTGTACCAATGAAGTTACGACGGAAGATGCTAAAATGAAATCGGTGGAACCCAACAAAGAATCAACGGAAGACGGGTGCCTTAGCTTGTCAATTTTTAATACTGATTACTAATTTTTATTCCTTGGCGGCATGTATTCAAATTTTTATAAGAGCATAAATAATTTTCAAATGACATAACAGGGTAGTTTTTGTTGTGACTCCATCCACATCCCAAACGCAAACTCGAAGGTCGAACCGGGTGGATTATAAGAAGCTAATTGAACAAGATTTGCTGAGTGAGGACGAAGATGCAGATAATCTCGGGGAAGAAAGGTACTTTACCGCTACAATTGTTTTATCCAGTATTTATACTTCTGATGTTCAAAATCCTTCAGGTACCTAGTGGTGTTTTTGAGTTGTTTTACGTGCATAAAAAGTTCATTCACGGTGCACTTATGTATGTGACATGAATAACTTGATTAGGTAGCATACAAGTTACATCAACGGGTATGTTCAGGATTTGTTCATTGGAATAAAACGTTTTGTTTCTTGTTTCGCAGCAATGATGATGACTATGAACCTAAATACATCGGAGAGAGTGGCGGATCAGTTGACGAGGGGAAATTGACATCGCAGATAGATCAAATCGCAAGGTTTGTACGAGTTCTTTTTCAAAGAAATATATACATGTACATATACAGTAAAATACTTTTCCGTAATATTTTTGTAGAAAATAAATAAAATATGTATTATACGTAATAGTTGTTGATCGTTTGTTAATTAATTGGGTGGTCACTCTAAAGCTGGTATAAATATTGCTCAAAATAATTTTGTTGTTTTATATATTTTGGTACGATCGTGTCGACCATTCTGGATTTTTCATTGAAAAAACGAATGGTTTTGTCAACATACAGTTCCGAGAAACGTAAAAGAAAGAAGCCGAGCCTAGAAAACTGTACCTTTCATACATCGGAGGACGGTCGGTTCTGGTTTAAACATGTCGAAATCATTAGGACTACAACCGAATTTGGTATCACAGAGTACCTATGTAGTATCTGTGCAAAGGAAAATCTACGACATCACCCTTTCAAGATAAAATACAAAATAAGAGACCATGTACTTAAGGTCCACCTAAGTAAGAATTTTGATATATAAACTACTATTTTAATGCTTTTGTTCCAAATATGTATGTACCTATGATTTTCAACTGATTATAATAGTTGAAATCGTCGATAACTGGAAGAAGTAGCGTCTAAACTCTAAAGGACACTCAATATTGAAATTTAATTTCAGTTAAGGAAGGGCTTCATGATTACTATATTTGTAATGTGTTCGGTCTTCATGACAGCAATTGAATTAGTAGTAGCAAAACGCTTGGATTGCAAGATTTAATAAATAATGCGTAATTATTCATTATTGTAATCAGTAATGATACTCCAATGATTTACTTGTAACCAATTTACATGACTTATTTTGCAGACCCAAAAAAAACCTGCGCAACTAAGGTATATCCAGACGGAAGAGTAACTTTTAAAGACGTTGAAATTTTAAAATCGCAAGATCCGTATGGCTTTGATGGTTACAATTGTGGACTTTGTCAGAATACGGTGTGGTTTGATACTAGGGTGAATGTTATAAGGCACATTCGGCGCTGCCACGACGGTGAGTACTACTATCGATTTTAGTTTCCCCTTTTCCGTCAACTCGAAACGTTGAACTTAAACCGCTGAACTTACCAAGTCACTAACGGATGCTTGACGACATGAAAACAGGGTTTATTGTAGAGTAAGAAAATTTTGCATTGCGTACTATTATTGTAATCTAACTAACTAACTATAATCTGCAGGTCCAGGGAAAAATAAAAGTGTGCCAGTTAGTTCCGTGGGAATGAGACGGTTCAAAAGGAGAAAGACTGGACGTTTGTTTTTTAAGCAGTTTGAATTTAAAAAAGTGGGCCCAACAACTTACTCTTGCTGCACTTGTGATGACCTCAAAATTTACTCGGCCCCCAAAATCCTCAAACATATTCGGCTGGCTCATGTTGGTAAGTAGGAAGGATATGAATATGAAATTATCAATTATGGTGCAGTAGATACACATTGAAAAATTAAAGTTAAATGGACGTACAGGATTGCAATCTGAAGCTAAGTTTTCGGAACGTTTCTAGATGGAATGAAAGTACAAGGAAAATTGCATACTACTATAGGCAAATGTTAGTCTCGTTGTTTTTTGAATACTGGCGTATTTTTTGTTCATATTTTCAATACAGGTCCCGATGAAACCTGGCATAAGTGTCACCTGTGTGAGAAGGAATTTTCAAGTGAGCTTTTTTAAGTCTTTTTTAACTTAACTTTATTCAGAATTGCTATAACTTAAGGCTGCTATAAAAATATAGTATATTAATATTTAATATTATGTCAATCAGTCAAATGTGGAAGTGATTTCGATTGAATTGAGTTAAATTTTGTAATTACATATAAATAATAAAAATACAGCATTTGTCTATCTGTAAAATGTGGAAATAATGTGGAATGTGTATTAAATATGCATTTACAGCTAAACGGTTTTTGGAGGATCATTTGGAATTTCATAGCACCGAGAGAAAATACATCTGTGACATATGTAAGGCTGCAAACGTAGTAAAAAACAAATACCTAATTAGTAGTATTAATTGAATACTTCTTCGTAATTTTAATTGCACATTCATCATTAACAAAACTACACTTTTGTCAATTGAATAATCATTACTGCACATGCTACCTACATCTACTATTTGTACGGTGATTTAATCGGATTGGTAGATGACAGTAATTGCTCAATACTTTTGTCTTTTCATGCTAGGTGGCAAATCTTTTAAGTTTCGGTCTAATTTAAATGGACATCAAAAAACTCATGACGAATCTAAGAGAATATTCGGATGCAACTTCTGTGAAAAGAGGTTCGTGGACATTAATATGTCTTTACTGTAGTGTTTACTGGATTGATTGCATTTTATGTTTAGCTCATCCTACTTTTTGTTTTGTATTTGTATCTGTGATTTATATTTTTACTGTTTTAGGTTTCTTCATTTGCGGGACCAACGGGTACACGAAAGGAGTCACACCAAAGAAAAACCTTTCATGTGTGAAATGTGTCCTGCCACTTTCAAAGTTATGGTTAGAAATTGTACTTAATTGCATGCACACGACTTGATCTAAATGTGTTAATCATTAATATATGTATAATTAGTACTTACTGTTTTATCTTTTGTCTAATTTGACAGCATTTACTAAACAAGCATCTGAAGACGGAACATCAAGACACGGCTACAACATGATGTATTCCTGGTTTTCAGCAAATTCCTTCTCTCGCAATTGACGCAGATATTATGTACCTTATACGTTGTACAGCTAATGTATCTATACGCGTATGAGTACGTTTGTATTTATTTTATGTCTCCAGAAGGTCTACTTGTGTACATATTTATTTTCGTTATAACATCATTAAAGCAGCAAAAAAAAAATTACAAACAAGATGTTGAAAAATTCTGAAAGATCATTTATAAAATCTTATTTCAACATATAATGAAAAATACCGTTAAAACTGAGGCTGCAAGACAATCGGAAAGTAATTAAGAATTACAAATATATTTGGTATATTTGTCGGCAGTCAAGTTGAACAATGTACCCGTCAAAGTCATATTTTTGATAGGTACATCCGTACATCGTATAAAAATAATTTAATTAATATAAAATGTCTTACATTTCTGTCCTGCCTTTGACAGAAGGAATTTATTTTGAATTCTGAAAGCCCGCATACGGATACATAAAAGTTTGTATAAAATAATTTGAGTTTTCTCATAATATACGAGGGGTGAGTGAAACTTTTCCAGTTTTATAGATATGATCAAGGCTGGAGCGGCAAGCTGGAACGCCGCGGTGTTTTTATTCCTGTTCCGGCTAGGGAAGTCAGAATTGTGAAACCTCTATCAGTACTATTTGTTCACTATTGAGTGGAACGAAAAATGATGTTTTATACTGCAAATAAAAATATTATCATAATTTCAGTATGACAATAGGTGCATAGGTACCAAATGTTCCTAAAGGGATGTATTACGCAAAATTAAAATTTCAACTGTAATTAACGCTACCTTCAAATCAATTCCAGAGCCAAAGTTATATGTATTGGTACTTCTATTCAAAGCGTAAAGAGATAAAAAGTAAAATTCAAATTGGAAATTCAAATCAACATAAAATTCTAAATGCGAAGTTTGAAAGTGACGTTTGTACTTCCGTCATTCCATCATCAATTTCATAAAACCAATTTTTAAACACGATGGTGAAGGGGAAAAGAGCTGAAGTAATTGAGTCAGTGCAAACTGTAATATTTGTATATGTACTTATAAATCATAAATAAAGAATAGAGCATGTTTAGCACTAGCACATAATTTTTCAGCTATTCCTGCATGATCCCGTTCATCCATAAGAATCACACCTCCACAAAGCGCTTCAGACAGAATAATAAATTATTTGTGCAGTTATATGAAAATTGTAATTTATGCCAATGCCAACCTAGAGGAAATGTATATATATCTATTAAACAGGTTCACAGGTGAAAAAGCGAAGGGGTAACTTCCGGTCAATTCACAAATGGGGAAATGGGTCTCAAAAATGTCATAGAAAAAATAGTTCAACTTTCATATTGGAGCATACGGAAATTGCCAGCTATCCCTGAAAAAAAGGCGGAGAAATTCATTCTATAGACGTCTCGTCTCATTTTGCTTGCTACTTGCAACTTGCAACGTAGCAAACTTGCATGTTGCTATTGCTGGCAATTTTTATCATTTTAAACTTCGTTAATCGTTTTTTATCTGCTTGTTATGATCACAGTTTTCCCTCCCATATAATTAGGGAAATGCCGGTAATCCTCGCGTAAACTTAGAGGAATTTGGAGGCATGCCGTTAGGAGTTTAGGAGTAATTCTTTTGTAGTCTGTGAGTCTTAAACGGCTAATACTTTAGATAGGAGAAAAGTGCACGATTTTATACGTGCATAACTGAAAACGCTTTAAACAGAGATTTCGGGTGCGTATGTAGTAAGCTAAACGCAGTAGGCGTTCGGCGATTGCTAGCTATTTTTGTTAGACTCGCGGTTTGGTCGTTAGTTGAGTGAGAAAATAAGCAGAACATCCCGAAATTTTAAGGTATGTGCGTCTTTTAAACTTGAAATTGTTTTCCTTCAAACGATCGAAAGTGGGGCATTGATGACGAGACGGTTCAAACCAAAAGTGTTCGGACAGTTGTATCAACGATTAGCTTTCAGATCGGACTAACAAAAATATTTTGTCTTCTTTGCAGGTTGGAGTTGGGCATCCACTTTATGGTCGTTACCCACACGGTTGATGTCAAAATGCATTCTCTCTAGTTGCTTCATGCTCTGACGTACTTAATCCTTTGATCACAAACGTCCGTGGGACTACCAGACATTTCCAACAGGAGGACAGTAATCATGGAAACTGGAACTCAGGTGAAGACGGAGACTGTATTTGTGGAAGCAAAATGTGTGATTTGTGCTGATCTCATCGCCGAATCGCAAGATACGCTGACTGATCTACCAAATGAGGAGAGAGAAGTGGATTGGACTAAATTTTTATGTAGTTTTTTGAGTGTGAAATGTGTTTTTCCTCTCGCGGATATTTATGGATGTGGGGACGGGGGAAATGAAGAAATCTATTTTCTCCGATTTTGCATTCCATGCCGTCAGGTGTGCTTGCAGGTCGTGGATATAAATGCTCAGATTCAGCAATTGATGCTGATTGTGGAGAGCATGAAAAGGAACCTGAAAATGAAAGTTCGCAAAACTCTCAATTCAGAAAACAATCCGGATTCTCCGTATGCACATCTTTTGCGAGATTTGATTGTAGACACTTCAGTAGGTGCGTGTTAATTTTAATATTTCTAATATTTCTGATGAATGAAATGTAAAAACCTATAGTATAGTCTAATTTCATGCGTTACTTCAGTTTTGACGCCTGTGACAGTTGAGACACAACCCGAAAGCGTAAAGAAGGACAATGGCTTTGTGGAAGTAGCGTGCTACGATTCTGATTCTGATTGGAGTCAACCTGCCGAGAGTACGTTTAATAAGTGGAAAAAAACATTGACGAATGTCCCTTTACCAGGTTGAGTGCATTGATGCTTTCGGTTGTGTGCTGTTGTAGGCAATGCCGAAGATAATAAAGCAACTGAATTGATTCCGCAGGATTGCGTCGAATCAGTCCTTGCGGAAGATGATGGATATCAACATCTCGATGATTCTGTAGCTTTCAGTGGTGCAGATTCAAATTCTAAACGACGGTAATTACTGCTAATGTTTTGATGAATTGCTCCGTATATGTAATTTTACTATCTAGTTTTCAATTGGGATAATGAAGTCGCTGTAATGTATGCATTTTGTTGTATCAATTGTATGTATTGAAGGAGAGCGAAGAAACAGAAAGCAACAGTGGCCAATCTCTTTTCAAAAAGTGCGTTACAGTCGTAAAAAATAAAAAATTGCTGGATTACTTGTGTCATTTACTTATGCTTTTTGCGTTTGTAAGGTGTATGCATATTTGTTTAGTATTTTCTTGTGCTCAATTCTTGTGTTCAGGTTTATATTCTACTGTATTAACTTGTGTGTGTATAGCCGCGTCATCATCATCGTTCAACCCTGATCAAGTTGTATGCTCGAAACCTTTTCCTGCGATTCCAAAAGGCCAAAGTGAATATATGGGAGTGGTAATATATCTCGGTGACAGATATAATGCTAAATATCAAGATTCAAAATGTGGTTTGTGTGGATTTGTCTTTTCTCGAAAAGACAACTGCATCAAGCATATTAAAACCGTGCATATTGGTAAGAATTAACAATAATTTCACAAGTACTTATATTTATTATTTATATTGAACCACATGTATCCCGCTTTTCTATGATCAGATTCATGCGATTTGTAATTGTGTAATCTATTTGCAAGACGAAAATGGAGAGGTGAAAAACAATGTGAGGATAATTTCTAAAACAGTGAAATGCGGGGTATGCGGGTCTCAATTCGTTAGACCAAGTAAATGTAAAGAGCACATCAATAAATTCCATGAGGGTAAGGTTTACTTCAGTATCATTATCATTAATCATGAGTGTTAACAGATTATTATTCCTTTTTCGTATCTTGTGCTCGTTCTGCTTTTGTATTATATTATATCTGTTAGATTAATATTTGTTGTAATATCTTATATACATAATATGTAGGTGTTGGTGTAGTTATACACCTCGCAAATACATCCATGCGACAAGAGAGTCCAGAAAATGTAATTATGAAATCTCAAAACTGTCGTAATGCGTTCACCGATGAAAGGGTAGATGCAGAAGAAAACCGAGAAATTTCACCAACGCCATCCGCTAGAATTGTCGACTCGGGCCACCAGCAGGAGAAAAATCCGCATCTTAAAGTTTTAAGATCGAGTAGATCAGTACGCAATATAAAGCCAAGGTATGCTTTGCATTTAATTGTTTTTGACGAACTACTCACGCTGTTAAACTTGAAACTATACGAAAAATTATTTCTGCTGTGATCTTGAGTGTCAAAACTCTGGTATCCTAATTAATGTCATTTTATGATTTGAAAGGATTGCATTGGAAAGCAAAGCAAGTACCACGGCAAAGTCAAGATGTACGTCTAATCTTCATAAGTGTAATCTGTACATTAGCAAGGCTTTCTAAAAAGATGCTAGATAACAGATAATTCATTGCTTATTTTGTGCAGCAACTGCTTCGTCTTTTCTCGCCCGCCGGAGGCTTCGCACAAGATCACTTCAGACAGCTTTGACAGGACGAACTGTGTTTATGGGAGCTCCAATGTACATTGGTGACAAATGTTACAAAAACGGCATACATAGTCGGTATACAAAGTGTGGCTTATGTGGTTTTATCTTTACGAGGAAGGATCATTGTCAATCCCACATCAAATCTGTGCACATTGGTAAGATTTTCACGGTCTAGGAGTGTAATAATACTGCTGTTTATGTCACTTGTGCTACTACACAATTGATGTTATACTTTACTCTTTCAATATTCGTTGGATTTGAAACACTTTAGATGAAAATGGAGAAGTACTGAAGACGCTTCCTAAGAATTTCCGTAAATCTTTTAAATGTGATGTATGTGGTTATCTTTTTGCTACACGAAAGGGTTGCAAACTTCATGGTCAAAGCTTTCATAATGGTAAGGCACGTTTTATATTAATTTGTACTAATCATTGCTTTTCCGTGAAATTAGGAAATTGTGGCTAATTGTGTTCTAAAACCTTTTTAAGGAGCGGCGAAAGTCGTACAAATGCCGAAGAAGTCCAAAATGGCGCAAATGGAAGCATCAGTAAATAGGGATAATGATTTCGCAATGGATAACGACAATGTCGAGGAAGAAATCCAATTAGCGGAGTCGTCCGTTGGGTATGTCCGTTCAGGCAATGGTCATTGCGAAACTTCACGAACGGATTCAGAAATCACCGAAAACAGGTGGGTGATTTTTATTTGATGCCTGAATGTTGCTTTTAATATTTAACATATACCTATGTAAAATCAAAATGCATTGCATGTGAAATATGCCGGTGCATGCGGCGTCAATGCAGGCTGACTTCATGCATTTTCAAACGGAATTTTTGTTAAAATAATGTTACTGATTACGGCGTTAATTCAATTTTTCTCAGGGATCCTGATGTCAACGAATCACAAGAAGCCGCCACTTGCGATTCCCCAAGATGTACGTTGTATTGGTATTGTGCAAGTTTTGCACACATTGTTGAGTAGTTCTCTCATTCTTTGTTTTGCTTACATTCTTTATGTTGGAGACCTGAGATTCAGTCTCTTTTGTGTTTTAGCCGCTGAAGATATAAAGGAAGCTGAACAGGCACCCAAGCATATTTTGACAGTTCCTACGAGCCGACAAATGTACATGGGTGTTGAGATACATGTGGCAGACACAGGCAATGATGGGAACCGACCTACAAAGTGTGGTGTATGTCAATATGTCTTCACTAGAAAAGATCAATGTCAGAAGCATATTAAGAATGTGCATATTGGTAAGAGTTTCATGTCAAACTATCCACTCTCTGGTTTGTTATCACAAAAGTTTTTATAACTATTTGAGAAACCGGTGGCGAAAATGAAGTTTTCTTGTGTTTTTGCTGTTTCAGGCGACGACGGAAAAGTGCGGATGAACATTAAGATTGTACACAAAAGAATGAAATGTGGAGTTTGTAATGTTCTCTTTACCACGAAAAAAACATGTAGAAATCATATCCGAAAATTCCATAATGGTATTGACTAAATTCTCAATGATCGTTTGTAGAATAGATATTATATGTGCGTGATACATAATCAATATAATCATCGTCGTTTTGACAAATGTGCTTGTTGTGCAACACTCGTCAGGTGATGGTGACGTGGTACCACTTGAGAAAGTGAAGAAGGTAGCGGCCTTATCAAACAAAGCTATACTTAAAAACATTGACGAAAGAACTCTAGTTAATTGTACCAATGAAGTTATGACGGAAGATGCGAAAATGAAATCGGCGGAACCCAAAAATGAATCAACGGAAGACGGGTGCCTTAGCTTGTCAATTCTTAAAATTGTACTCGTTCCATAGTGTCGTTTATTTCAATTTTCATGTAAATATAAATGGCATAATAGGTTCGATTTTGTTGTGACTCCATCCACATCCCAAATGCAAACCAGAAGGTCGAACCGCGTGGATTATAAGAAGCTACAGGAACAAGCTTTGTTAAGTGAGGATGAAGATGCAGATAATCTCGGTGAAGAAAGGTACTTTACCGCTAATATTGTTCTATCCAGTACTTGTGGTCTATTTGTACTTGTGGTGTTCTAAATCCTTCAGGAAAGGATGTTTTGCTACAGGAAAGGTTTTTTTACTACACAACCAGTTGGTCATATGCGAATAGTTCACTCACACGTCTGCACTTATTTGACAGGAATATTATAAGATAGTGATCATTACGTGATTACTCTCTTGGCATCCTTCACATCATCACACTTTAGGTGGGATGATAGGGCATTGTCTTTATGACAATAGGATGCTGCAGTTGTTACACAATGCCGGATGTTTTATTATAACATCCTTTCAGATCTATCAATGACCATGAGCATTTGTGTTAAGCTAAAGATGCGAGTGGGAATTGAGAGATCAGTCTTTATTTAACTTTTCACATAAAACGTGTTCGTTCTATTTGTTGTACCTTCGTGCGTCTAAATACATAA
Organism: Disparrhopalites patrizii; assembly: GCA_034698585.1. Taxonomy (NCBI): domain Eukaryota; kingdom Metazoa; phylum Arthropoda; class Collembola; order Symphypleona; family Sminthuridae; genus Disparrhopalites; species Disparrhopalites patrizii. The sequence continues at coordinate 25,852 of JAQGBT010001314.1, forward strand.
TACATACGTAGCATGTAGATAGGAGTTTCCGATTAAGGGCCAGGAAACTCCCGGTGAGATCAAGAGCAAGCCCCTAGGACGGGATCCTTTTGACAGTAACCGGTGAACCCATCGCCCGAAGTCCATATGACCTGGAGCCTGGTCGTATGACAGGGATTCTACCCAACGGCGTATCTCTAAGAGATTAAGCCCCTCACTGGAGATTGTAGTAGCGTAAGTGGTAACGTGGACCTCCCATTGTGTTAATCACTCTAAGGGACGAGTTACCCAGGTATTGGATAACACAAAGGGCATCTCTAGGAGTAAGCCAACTAGAACCTAACTATATCTGAACTAAATAGAATAGAATTTAAATCAGCAGTGAAGTACTGGATAGGATAGGGTCATTGGAATAAAACGTTTTGTTTCTTGCTTTCCAGTAATGATGATGACGATGACTATGCGCCTGAATATATCGCAGAGAATCGTGGATCAGTTGATGAGGGGAAATTGGCATTCCAGATAGATAAAGTCAAAAGGTTTGTGCGAGTTTTTTTCTTCAGAAAGATATATGTAGCAGAATGTTTTTCCACATTTTTATGTGTAGTTGTGTAGATATATTATGTGTACTAGTAAAGTATTCCTTTCCCAAGGGAATACTCTATTATAATGGAATGGTATGTGTACATTAGTGTACATGGGAATGACTGGCCATGCGGCCATCACTCCCAAAACGTCAATACCAAACAGCTTGCTACCCTTAATTTCTCTACATCGGAATTATTTGGGTGCGCTACAATAGTTGTTGATCACTTTGTCGATCGATTGTGTCTTCAGTATGAAGTTAGTGTAAATAAAATATCGATGAGAATAAATTTTTTGTTTAATATTTGTTGGTACGACCGTTTTGACCTTTCTGGATTTTTTATTTATTTTTTAGTTATTTTTTAGTGATTTTTTAATTATTTTTATTGAAATGGCTTTTCCAACATAAAGTTTGCAGAAACATAAAAGAAGGAGACCAAGACCAGAAAACGGTATTTTTCATACTTCGGAGGACGGGCGGTTCTGGTTTAAAGATGTTGAAATCATTAGGAGTACAACCGAATTTGGCATCACAGAGTACCTATGTAGTATCTGTACAAAGGAAAATCAACGACATCGCCCTTCCAGAATAAAATACAAAATAAGAGACCATATACTTAAGGTTCACATAAGTAAGAATTTTATTATGCAATACTATCCGAATCAGCACTTATGTATCTATAGTTTGCATGTGATTATAACAGTGGAAATCGTGTTTAACCACAATGAGAAACGTCGAACGGGCACACAATAGTCAGTCTTAATTTCAGTTGCTCAAGTTTGAGCTTCGTGATTGCTTTGTTTGTTACGTCTCTTCACTGCTCTAATTATTGTTTGCAAAACACTTCGATTTGAATATTTAATAGCGCTTATTATTACCTCTTGTAATGACACTGATCTTGTGTACCTGGATGTACAATGTATACTGTATGTATGCTTATTTTGCAGATCCAAAAAGACCCTGTTCAACCAAGGTGTATCCAGACGGAAGAATGACCTACAAAGGCATTGAAATTCTTAAAGTGCAAGATCCTTATGGCTTTGATGGTTACAATTGCGGACTTTGTGAGAATCCGATGTGGTTTGACACTAGTAAGAATGTCATCAGGCACATTTGGCGCTGCCACGGCGGTGAGTACCACTATCGATTTGAGTTACCCCGTTTCATCCAACTGAAAGCTGCTGTTGCCCGTGCGACGTCTTTAACGGATGCTGGAAGACATGAAAACAGAGTTTATCGTATGCAGAGTCAAAAAATTTTGCATGACATATTATCATTGTAATCTAAACCATATTCTGCAGGTTCACGGAAAAATAAAAGTGTGGCAGTTAGTACCAAGGGAATGAGACAGTTTAAAAGAAGAAAGACTGGACGTTTGTTTTTTAAGCAGTTTGAATTTAAAAAAATGGGCCCAACAACTTATTCTTGCTGCACTTGTGATGACCTAAAAATTTACTCTGCCACCAGAATCAAGACACACATTCGGCTTGCTCATATTGGTAAGTATGAAGGATATGAATATGAAATTATCAATTAAGACACATTAGCTAAATTCATTGAAAAATTAAAAAATGGACAGACAGGATTGTAATCTGAGGCTAAGATTTCGGATCGTTTCTAGATCGAAAAAGTACAAAATTTCGTGCTACTATGGTCATGGTCACATGTTGTTCTCATTCTTTTTCTTTGTTCATATTTTCAATGCAGGTCCCGATGAAACCTGGCATAAGTGTCACCTGTGTGAGAAGGAATTTTCAAGTGAGCTTTTTTAAGTCTTTTTTAACTTAACTTTATTAAGAATTGCTATAACTTAAGGTTGCTATAAAAATATAGTATATTAATATTTAATATTATGTCAATCAGTCAAATGTGGAAGTGATTTCGATTGAATTTTAAATGCATTCACAGCTAAACGGCTTTTGGAGGATCATTTGGAATTTCATGGCACAGAGAGAAAATACATCTGTGACATATGTAAGGCTCTAAACGGAGTAAAACACAAATAATCAATATTAGTTCATAATTTAAGTCACAACATTCATAATAGACAAAAGTGTAGTTTTGTCAATTAAATGATAATACTTGCTACCTACATTTACCATTTGTACGGTGATTTAATCCGATGAGTAGATGACAGTATGTAATTGCTCAAAATTTTTGTCTCTCTAGGTGGCAAATCTTTTAGATGTCGTCCTAATTTAGATGGACATCAAAGAACTCACGACGAATCGAAGAGAATATTCGAATGCAAATTCTGCGAAAAGAGGTTTGTGAACATTCACCACCGTCCTTAGTGTTTACTGAAATGATTATATATTTATGTTTAGCTCACCCTAGTTTTTGTTTTGTATTTGTATCTGTGATTTACGCTTTTACTATTTTAGGTTTTTTCATATACGGGACCAAAGAGTACACGAAAGGAGTCATACCAAAGAAAAACCTTTCATGTGTGAAATGTGTCCTGCCACTTTCAAAGTTATGGTTAGAAATTGTACTTTATTGCATGCACACGACTTGATCTAAATGTGTTAATCATTAATATATGTATAATTAGTACTTGTACTTACTGTTTTATCTTTTGTCTAATTTGACAGCATTTACTAAACAAGCATCTGAAGACACAACATCAAGACGCGGCTACAACATGATGTATTGTCAGTTTTCAGCAAATTCATTCTCTCTAAATTGGCGCAGATTTTACTTTCCTTATACATTGGTTACGTAGGTTTGTATTTATTTTATTTTTCGAAAAGAACTATTTGTGTACAGCTTACAAATTTATTTTCGTTATTACATCATAAAAGCTACAACAACAAAAAAATACAGCCAAGAAGTTTAAAAATGGTAAAAGGTCTTATGATTATTTACAAGAACTTATTTCAACGAGTATTATAGCTGTGATAATGAACGAATGTATGAACGTTTGTTCCCAATGAAAAATATCATTAAGTGAGGCTGAAAGACAAAACCAACAGAATAACATGAAATAAAAATATTTTGCATTATTGCCACCAGGCAAGTTGGACAATTTACCTATGAATACCATTTTTTGATACATAATTTGTAAATAATAAATATAAAATGTCCTAATTTTCTGTCCTAAGTAAGAAGAGGATTTTGAGTCGTGAAAATTCAAATGTTTTGATTAGTAGAAATTTTTGTTAAGTAACTCCAGTTTTCTCGTATTTTTTCGATAGCCTTAGAAGAGCCACAACAATGTTAAATATACATTGATTTACAAAAACCGTTTGCAGTGGTTGGGAGTTTAACTTTACATTTTCTTGAATCGTGGACGGCAGGTACGAGTAGTTTTCTTTTTGCTTATACGCATACCGACATACCGAACTTGTTCACGAGTACAAATTTTATTTGTAGGTACATTTAGTTTCATTATTAGCTTACTTACATGCTCGAACTTAAACAAAAATATGTGTGAGTTCAAAGAAGCCCACTAAGTATATGCTCAAACTCATACGCTGGTCTACTGTGCAGTTCGGTATTAGCAAATAATTCAACCGAACAATGATCGTTCTTGCAGCTTTCGGCGACGCTGAATATTAACTTAATTAACTTACAATTAAATGAATATGTGCGTACAAAATATTTTCATGTTAATCACGGATTCGAAATTCCTTTCTTTCAACATTCAACTTTTCAAGGACAGAAGAAGTGAGTTCCTTTTTCCGGTGTAGAAATACTTCTACATGTTCCAGGATCGACGAAGCATTTCCCCGAATTTCGGGTTTCGGTGCATGAGCGGGTGTTGAGTTGTCCTCGTCCCACTTTGCGGGCATTTGGGCGCATGAGATATGCTTGGCTTCCGACCAGCGGCACCGTTCGAGCCTCAATGGCTGAGCTGAAAAACTTCTTCAGGTTTTTTTCTTTCAGAAAAAGACTGATTTTTAAATTTTGGTTTGACAAAAATCGGTAACTCTGTTTTTTCGTTTTTGCATAAATATTTTGTTCCCTTCTTTTAATCGTATGTCTAACTTGCAATCACCACCCATTTCTTCTGTGATCATTTATCTGATTCCAATGACGGTGGTGTTGGGGTGCATGTTATTACCACTTAGCAATTTAAGGGCTGTGCTTGTCTATTCACTATCCACATAATATTGAAATTATTGTAAAACGCTAGAAACCATTGAATTATTTTAATTTTAAAACTTATTGCTTATGTTTTGACACGATCATGTTCAGGACTTACAGTATTTCAATGTCTTCTACGAATTTACCTAAAAATACAAAATACTCATAATTCTGTTTAACGCGATATAGAGCATCAGTTCAACAATTAACTTGTAGAAAATTAGTGAACGTTACAACAGGGTTGATACAAATAAGCTCGTTCATACATGATCAGAATTATGATAGAAGAGAACTATTCGACGGCATTAGTGTGCTATCGTGACCAAGCTTGGACAATTTGTGACCTTACTCAAAAGAATATAGTTTTCTCCATGAGAATAATAATTACAGGAAATTCTTGGAGAAAATATTAAGAAGGATAGCATTGGCCAAAATTTCCCTATTGGTTTGAAAATGTCGAGAGTTTTGTTACGATTGAAAATCCATTTATTATTCAGCCGCACAAGAGAATTTTAGCATTTTTACGAGGGAGCAATGGAGTTTTACGACCAAATCGAGAAACAATCCGTAAGTTTGGACACCATCAGAACTGCAGACATCCCTGCAAAAATTCCAGACTCAGTCAATTCTCGCACATCAGAATCCGGAACTATTTATGCGTATATTCTTCGAGATGTAGTGAGAGGAACTTTTGTTGGTGAGTTTTGCACTTTAGCCCACATAACTATTTGCGATCAAGTTGACCTTGTTTGTTTAATTATTTCAATGTTTTATTGCCTTGACCCAGCTTTGAGACCCCTTGAACCCGACAAATTGGCGTCTGTCGGAGAATGCATATCAGGTTCGACCAAGGAAGATGGAGCACCTCTAGTGCACGTAGCTTTCCCTCTGGACGTGCCAGAAATAGAACCATTATTTCCCACCTTGGAGACTATCCATTCTCAAAAGGATACGGAGCACACTGAGATTTATTCCCAAGATCTTGAATACTGCACCAAGAAGTCATCATCCGCGTCTGCCACGGACCAAGCTCAGAGTAGCACAAGTCAAGAATTATCGGAATTTTACGAAGATTCCCAAACGGGAATACTGAGTGTTGAACCCCTCTTAACTGATTTGGAATACGTCGTCTTGGAGGAGTCCACTGATTGTGACATTGAAGAATTGGTTCAGGAACTCCCTGCAATTCTCCCTTCTCCTCTGCCGTCACTTCAAGTACAAGATAGCGCTGGAAGCGTTAATAAAGACGAAGCACTCAATAATGGCAACGAAATCGAGTTTGTTTCTGGCTCGTCGAGCAGCGCTGTCACGATTGACAAAGAAGCTTTCAATTTTGATGAATTAGTGCAGCAACTTCCGGCACTCCATGCATCTTCTCCGTCAATTGACGTAGAACAAGATGTTGGGATAAACTTTGATGCAATTGGAACACTTTGTGATGTCGACGAGAATGCTTTGGCTACATCTACTGCTGGCACTTCAGTTGATACCGAGACTTTCCATTTTGCTGCCTTGCAGCAGATCACAAATAGTGAAGACATTAACGATACGAATGGAACATACGGTGTTATAGACGAAATAATTGTACCCATTGGCACAGAAGAATCTCCAGGCAATGGCATAGCTTCCTTCATGAATTCATTACAAGAACATGAGCGTGATGGTACTAATTCGAATGAAAGGAATTATGCATCTGTAGGAAACGCCATGACTTTCACATCTCCTGAAGTAAATGAAGCAGCTCTGCAAAATTTCGGAACATTCTATTTGATTCCAGAAATCTCTGCTACTTCTGGAATAGAAGCTTCAACTTACTTTGTGACATCGGAAGATGAAGCGGAAGAAGTTACAGCGGATAGCCATGATGAAGCGCCAACTTACGACAACTTACCCGCGGAAACTCTTGAAGCATACACAGACCAAACCATTGTTAACGTTGGACTTACGCATCCGATTTCAATTCCGGACATCACAGTTACTGCGGCTACGGAAGAAATTCCAAGCAATGACACAATTGTTTTCTTCACTTCAATGCTAGATTCTGCAGATGTTGATGTGAATAAAGTCAATGAAGTTTTCGGCAGCAGCGAGGCCTTTGAAACTGTTGGCACTGAACCAGAGGTTTTTGATAACAACGGAACTTATTTTTCACTTGCCTTTCACGAGGCTTCGGGAGAAGAAATTCGGGATGAATTTGAAATAGCGAGTAATGAAACTGGATCTATCATCTCCCCCCTAGCTGAAATTGCACCTGTAAATGCAAATGATTCCCTTCCAGTGCCAACCGTGAATACTGGTAAAGGTCTTAATCGTGGGGATAAAGAATCAGATATCGCGTCTGCAGCAGAGGTTACTGCAACTATTTCATCCAAAAAAGCCACTCGCAGACGAAGAAGGAATGCCAAAAAAGCAAAAAACGTGCTTTTAGAATCTACACAAAGACCTGCCAAAGAGACTTTCACTGTTACATCTGATGACCGTAAAATGTTTATGGGTGTACAGATCCTGGACAGCACCAAGGGAGGAGCCCGTTGTTCAGTCTGTGGTGAAGATTTCAGCAGGAATTGGACTTGTATGAGACACATTAAACTGGTGCACGCGGGTAAGCATTCCAGTAGCATTTATCCGCAATTATTGTAAATTAAAATTATTTTTTATTTGCGCAAATATATCAAAATTAACACAAGTATGTTAACATCATCCTAATTTTTTTGCAGTTAAGAAAAAAAAACAACCAAGGTCGTCCAAACCAGAGTCGAAAAAGGTGGAACCAAAAAAAAGGCAGTTGCAGCGCGTGAGATTATTGACCAAAAAACCTGGTCAAAAAATGTATCTAGGCGTTGAAATTTTGAGAAACAGTGCAGGGAAATTTGTTTGTGGAGCTTGTGGATTCGTTCTCGCTCGCGGTGGCAGCTGTCTTCGACATATTCGTAACCGGCACACGGGTGAGGAAACCTTTATTTATTATTTTTATGCTGCCTATTTCCGTACTTCGACCAGGACGAGGTAGTGCAGTGGCTACCGTGTGCACGCTGCTTGGGAGAGGGCGTGGGTTCGATCCCCACCCGAC
>JAQGBT010001315.1:0-33563 GCA_034698585.1 Disparrhopalites patrizii
ATATGTGAGAAAAACGGAGCAAGCGAGAGATATAAGAAAAACGGAGAAATAAGGGAATTAGAGAGAGAAGTAAGAGAAGGAACTCAGTGAGATACAGAGGAGAGAAATAGGCAAAGAAACAGAAGTAAAAAGTCAATGCACAAGAGAGGAAGAAAATGCAAATAGTGAGAGAATGAAAGAGAGAACGTGAAATAAAAGAAGGGATGGAAATTATCTGTTTTAGAAAGTGATGAATGTGAGAAAGTATGTGTCTTTAATGCTTCGTGTTGTAACATAGATGAGAGGGATTTTTATGAGGAGTACTTGAAGTAATTCATGGGAGAAACGGGATAATAGAAAGTGAGGGGGAGAGACAGAGAAAGACCGAAGAGAGCGAGACAGAGAGTGTGTAACCCAAAGAAATGAGTAAAGAACTTTCCTCCACACTACTCTTCCCCCCGATGTTCTTTCCCACCAATGTGACTTCTTGAAGGGCACCCACGTATTTTTTTATTTCTTCATCCTCACTTTGAGAGGGAGGGAAGTGGAAGAATTGGGGCTGATGTGACTTATGAGAGCTCATTTTTCCCAAAGGCGTAGAAGGTGTAGAGGAAAAAAAAAGTTTGTTCAAAGAAGAACAAGTATAGAGGAGAAGGAGGAGAGAAAAAAAAGGAAAACGTGTGTGAAGCCATAATAATCGTATTTCTATTATGATGATCCACCGTCCTTTATTTTTTGAGCAAGTCCATTCCTCCTCCTATTCAAGTGTGTTAATGTACCCCAAACATGTGGAGAGAAAAGGAATTGGCATGCGGATGTGAAATTGCTCAGAAGAAATTGATACAAAAGAGAGGTTTGGAAAGGATAAAAGGGGTGAGATGACGGAGAAAAAAAAGAATTGATGAGTCAAATTGTTCAAGTTACAAGACCATTATTGCAGATCGAGTATCTCTACTTACATATACATATGTATGTGCGTGTGACTACTGGCTTGAAAACGTGATGATAGGGAGATGCACAAGGAGAAACTCCCAGGGAGAGAATATGTCCTTTTGGAACAACTATATATCTACATATACATGCATCGGCATTACACATGTGTCTTGGGGAAAAGTGGGCGGCAGAGGGCAAAGTAAAAGGATGAGTGCGAAAGGGGAGAAAACAGGAGGAGAGAGTTTTAAGGATTTTGTTGTAGACACAAGAGAGAGAGAGAGAGAGAGAAAGTCAGGGAATGTCTTTTTACTCCAGTCATGTAGGCCAGACGGTACACACTCCATGTGTCCGGGAAATGGATGAGAAAAAACCCTTGAATGTGTCTGGTCCTCCTCCTCTCCCACGTTTCCTCATGTCTTCTCTATTATTACACGACATACTTTCTTTCACCCACTTTCTCCCTTCCTCTCCTCGCTCCTTCAGTCTCCTTCACTTTCTCTTTGTCCTGGCTTCTCATTTTTTCTTTATCCATATCTTCCTTTATTATCGCGCTCTTCCATTTGTTTGTTTATCGTCTTTTCATTTAGCTTCCCTTATGTTTCTGTACTTTTCTGGGATTCCATGTTTTATCTTGTGACATTTGATGCCTCTTTTTTTCTTATATTTGTCACTCGATTTTATCAGGATTTTCCTCTTTTTATCCTCTGCAAATATCTTTTTACCGAACCTTCTGCAGATTTCTCCTCTTCAATTTCAAATTCACCCTCTGTTTAGTCTGCCTCTCTACTTTTCTTTCACAAGCCATCTCTCTTCTTACTTTTTCGACACTTTCTCTACTTTTCTTCCACTCTCTCTCCCTTCACTTTCTCTGTATTTTTCCTCAATTTCTCGGTATTTTATTTCGCTTTCTCCGTATTTCCTTTCACGGCATCCATCTTTACTTTTCCTTCCTTTCGTCTCTCCACAATGTCTTGACCTTTTCCATGCTTTTTCTCGCTATATTTCTCCTGATTTCCCGTTTTTCTCTCTCCACATTTTACATTCACACGCTATTTCTTTCCCAATTTTTATTCATATTTCATTTTCAGTGTATCTCTACAAATTTAGTTTCACTCTCTTCTGTCTTAGCCTTCACCCTCTCTCTTGACTTTGACTGAACTCTGAATGCTTACCTGCCTAGTACAATTGCAGTACAATCCCAGTACAATTCCTTGACTTCCAGATTTCGAGAAATCCAGTTTTCCCTTTATATGTTTTCTCCCATTTTCTAAATTTGTTCTCAGCCCTATACTTTTGTGTATCATCCTATCCGGCACATTGTTCGAATATTTTGGTTGCACTCCCCTTGTTTGTCTAATCTCGCAGCTGCCTTTCTCCTTTTCTTTATGTGACATCCTTGTAAACCTTGTACCTCTTACCTCCATCTCTCCTTCCTCCATCCCTGCTTTCTTCCCCCATTTTTCTCCTACTTTCGTCCTGCCCCCCTCATGTTATTACTATTTTACTTATGTTTCCACATACACTAGATACTTTCTGGGAGGAACACCCTCATAAATGCTGGATGTCGTTCACTTTTATCCTCTTGCTATTCCCACATCTTTTTCCACACACACAGGCAGACACACGCAGTGCACCACACTAATAGCCTTGAAGAGGACGAGTTGTATAAGGATGAAAGGAATTTCGGTAGTGTTTGTGTCCACTTATTACACTAGTCATGGCAGCTACGTATGTACATACATAGTTGCTGGGGAAGGTAGGCGGATAGGTAGAAGGATTGAAGCAAGAGGGAGAGAATTTGTTATTTTTTTTGGTGGATTCTATACTATTACTATTCCTTTCAATTGCAACTTTACCCTGTCACTCACGTTTTGGGACGTGGAAGATGCTCCTACTCCATTTCGGAGGAGAAACGGGATGAGGAACAGCGGATTACTTCCTTCCTGGATGCTGGGAAATGGTAATGCTTTGGAAAATGGGATAGTCAGAGAGGGAAAGGAGCGCGTATGGAAAACGATAAGAAAGGGAATGAGAGAGAGAGAGCAAGAGAGACAGAGAAAGAGAGCGTCTTCCATGTCAGCAAAGATGGGAAACGAGCGGAATGGCACAGAGAAAGAGATCGAGGGAGAGAGAAAGAGAGAGAGAGAGAAAGAAGGAGGGAAAGCAAGGAAATAATTGATGAGGGATAAGAAGTGAACGCCAAGTGTAACAGTTTTTTCTTGTTTCTCCGCTCCTCCCCATACCTCTAAAATTCCCAATAAAGGGTGACTGACAGGAATCATCAAAACTTACCGAGATGGAGGGACAAATTAAAGTGGAAAGAGACAATTGAAGTGGAGCCAATGTGTAGTAATTATTGATTTTCCTTTCGTTAGGAAAATGACACTTATTTATACCTACATCTTATATACATACATATATATTGTATATATGTATACAACTCCATTAGTCGAAATGAATATGAAATTCACGAAACATGCGGTGAAGAATAAAATACATAAATAAAGAAACATGTCCGTAAAAAAAGAGGAAGAGAAACAAATGGGGAGAAAATCTCAGGATGTTCCAAGAAGGGAGAGAAAGGAAGACAAATAGAAGTCCTTGACAGATTACAACCAGAGTCTGTAAAACTGACAAGAAGTACGGCGAAAAGTCTGAAAAAGAAGAATTATGTGGATAGGAAAAGAGACAGAGAGAGAGAGGAGTAACAAAAAAGGAAAACAAAAATCTTTCACAGTTTTTCCTCCAGGGATAAACTTCCACTTTCACAACTTTTCCCTTCAAACAGTAAAACAAAAACAGGAAGAAGGACAAAGTAAGTAAACAAAGCTTTAACATGGAAATATAAGTATGCAATCCAACAAAAACAAGTCTAGTTTTCCTGTCATTACCATACTTGAGCATGGCTAATCCTCCACCCCTGGCTAAATGTAGAGTTGTATGATAGAGTTGCTGACAAGAAAGTAATGAGCACAATAATTGCCAGTCTTTTCAAGCTTGTCTTATTGAAAAAAAGACTGAAAATGGGGAAAATCCACGTAAAAAAATCCTTCGCGCTCTTAAAATTACAGAGTAAATAATACTATGGAAATGAACTGTCCCGACCTGTGTAAAAGGCCTGAGAAAGTTCATTGCGTAAGGGATGGAACGGGATTATTTGTGACAAATCAAAAATGATATTCTTTGCAATTAAATATACTTGAAGATATGCCGTTGCTCACAAACAGATTTCTCCCTGATTAGGGCTGTAGTATTGCGAACTTAATCAAGTGAATTAATAATGAACTTGATCAATTCCTTATTTAATTCAAGCGAAGATAGTTCCCTTTTACTACGGGAGTAATCCACGTCTTGGAAAGAAAAATGGGATATAAATGTATCCACAAGAACCAAAAAAGGGATAAAGCGTGTCCAGAAGTAAGAAAAGAGGCATGAATTGTGTATGAACACCCATAAAAGAGGGTTGAAAGGGTGTGGGAAGTGGACACGAAAGCAAAAGAGGAAGAAAGATGACCAACCTGGCACGACTCGAGGTCCATTGCTTTGAATATAATTGGGTGCTTGGCCCGCACCGTAAGTCACTTCACCAAGATCCGCATTGGAGACAATGGCAATATCCTCCAGATCATCATCCCTGTCACCCTGATGACGACCCGTCGTGTACTTGACAATTCTCTCTCCACTTCCAACAGTGCCCAATTTACGACCACCAAGAGAAAAGACACGCCGTTTCCCAGACATAATAATTATTCCTTCACAGGCCCTTCACAGTCAGAGGAGGACGAGGAGGGAGAGAAGAGAGTCCACACTGAGCTCCTCGTCTTCTTTCGTGTCGTCCACTCTCCTTCTCCGGCCACGACCAACCCTCGTCTCCCCTCTCCGACGACTGCCCTGGGAGTGGTACAAGTGAAAGTGGGGCCGATCAACCAAAGATCACTGGAAGGAGACAAAGAATGAGAGAATGTCGGGTTCAAAGATCCCCAAAAACTCTCCTTTAAAACGTGTCCCTTGCAATTCCCAGGTGGGTCACTTGGGGTCACAGTCAATTCTTTGCCCTCACACCGTCTACCCACCCAAAATCCTCCACTTGTCTTGTCCCTTACAATGAACACTGACCCACAAGGTATGGCTGGGCTCACACAAATCAGGGGAACGTGTGGGGCAGGAGTCGAGTCCTTGTTTTTTTGTCTCCGGATTTTCCCCTGACTCTGATCGGTGGGAGAACTGGTAGGGCCGTTTTGACTGGGAGTGGCTGTAATGTGATTACTTGTATTAGTAGCACTTGGTCCAGAGTAATTAGCAATGTCCTGTGGGTGCACCACCTTGTCCTTTGTTGTCACACTCAGAGACTGAGGAGTCTTGGAATGACTACGAGTCGTGAGAGAACTTCCCCATGCCAGAGAACAGAGGAGAAACGCTTGAAGAACTGAAGACGTTGAAAGGGTGAGGAGGAGCTCACTTGTCCCATCCATTACTCATCTCACTTATCACATTCTTTTTTTTCTCTTGTGTCTACTCGTACATTGACTCGTCTCCATATCGCTTCCGTGGTCAAGCTTTCTCTTTTCCTTTTCTATTTCCCTCTATCTCCCTCTGTCTCTTTCTCTCTTTACATATTCTCACTTTATGGGGATTTTGCAATTTTTTGTCAAGGCAGTACCTAATGATTAAAGAATTTAACCCTTTTTTAGTACTTAATTCCTCTATCAAGTGTCTTTTTTCAAATGTCTAGCCCCTTTTTTGTAGAAAATTATTCCGCGGACTTGCTTTTGCATTAGAGTAAGGAATTAGTTGTCATTTAAATATTTCCTCTCTTTAATTTTCTCCACGACTTTCTCCATAGAATATCAGTGTGGTACGTTTTTTTGCCACATCCCAAAAGCACTCATCCACTGCCGTAAATCTTTGGGCGTGTAATGAAGTTCTCCAAAGATAATTACTAGTTCAATAATACCTTGAGAAACTGCACTTTCCCCGGTGAAAGTTGATCCAACTATCCCCACACCTTCACCTTCCTCACCAAGATGTAGAATTATTTTCAATGTCTTAACTCCAGTACGTTACTCATTTAATACACATACATAGAAACCAGTTTTTTTTGTCACTTTATAATCCCGCGCTAACCACTAAAAATTCCAAAGTACGGAGTTATTCACAAAAATAAGGTCCTTAAAATGTTTTCACAAGTATTGGAACGACGGTATTTTGTGTCCACGTCCAAATACTTGGCGTGTATGAATTTGTTTTATGGGAGGTTATAATTTGTTTCCGTGGATTTTTTTGGAACACACACGCACGTTCGTTTTGATGTGGTAATAAATTTTTCTTGGGGGGGGGGTAGAAAATAATGTTTTCCCCTCGTGTGCAGCAATACTTGGATTATTATGATCTTGTAGAACACTCGTCCTTTCTCCCGCCGTTGTGTCCCACGCTCTCTGATGTGACTCTGTCGTGCTCCGCCGTGGAAATGGGGGGACAGTCGCTCACGCTTAACATATTTATGAGTGAGGAGAAGAAGCTGATGATGACGGTGACGACGATGATGGTGATGATGGAGGGAAAGAAGTTGGGGAAACCAAGGACTGGAGGATGGAAAAAGTGAGTGGGAGTTGAAGGGAAAATAGTTGTAATCGTCCAAGTGATGGTCGTGGCAGTTGAAGCAGTCCAAGAAGAGATGAGGATGTACACATGGTGAATTGAAAGTAATTCCGTGACGTCCACACACACATACACTCACTCACGGGCCTATTCCATCCTCGTCTTATGCAGGCAGAAAAAAACGGCAAGAAGACTCCAATTCCCTTAGACTTCACACACAAGCACATGCACACACACTGGCAGTCGCTTTCTCCTGTGGTTGGAGCAACAATATTGTTTTCTTTCCCCTCTTTACTTTCCTTTTACTTGGCAAACCCAAGGAATATTGGTTTCATTACCACCAATCTACATTTCATCCATTTGTGCTTTCTACAACACTTCACCATTTTTTTTTATTCTTTCTGTTAGTTCTTTCTTCCAACAATGGAACACAGTGGGAAATGTGGTTCTTCTTCCTCTTCTTTTCCCCTTGTATCTTCTTTTTTTTCTCCAGTTCCGATTCTTTTTATTTTATTTTCCACAATTTCCTCCGTGTCCTCACTCCACTGGCTTCTTCTTCCTTTAGGGGTGGCAAATGCAAATTCATCTACTCTGTATTCCTCCACTTAAGCAGTGTCTTCTTCCTATGGTGTCACATCACAAGATGGTTATTTCTTTCTCTTATATGTATAAGATTTTTGGGTGGATGAGGAGCATGATGGGGGCGAACAGGGGGGATTCTGCGGGAAAGGAACTACTCGCGAGATACATGCAAATAGAGAATATACTGAGAAAGACTTTTGTGTATGTATGTACTCCCTTGGAATTTCTTTGTGGCTCTTGTACAACTTAATTACGCAGGGATGGAAGGGAAGCAACTTGTTTAAAAAAGATACATTTTTTCCTATGAATTTTTCTTGTCTAGTCTCTCTTTAAATTATATTCCTATGTATTCCTGCACTTTTCCCATTTTCTCGGCTTCTCTCTCTCTCTCTTTCTTTTCTCTCTACCAAATTCGTTCACTCTCTGCTTTTTTTGCATTCATACTTAACATTTCTTTCGCTTTTCTGCCTGTGCTCCGTCTACCGCTCACACCTAATTTTCATTTTTCCTCGCTTCTTTTATTTTGTGCTTTCTTCACTCTTTGTTTCTATTTCATTGCTTTCTCTATTTTTGCTTCCTTTTTTTTTATCATTTTCGCTATTTTTGCTTCCTTTTTTTTATCATTTTCGCTATTTTTGCTTTATCGCGTTCTCTCTTTTTTCTTTGTTCCTTGCTTTCTCTTTTTTACCAGTTTTTTATCCTTGTTTTTTTTTGCTGTATGGCTTTTCCTTTCTTTCTCTTTTTCCTTTCTGTTTGATATCTTTCCTCCTTGTGCACTTTATCTAATTATATTTTTCCGTTAGCTGTATTCTTTGTCTTCTTTTTTTTGCTTTTCTCTACTATTCTTTTATGCTCACATTTTCGTTCTTTATTCGCTCCGTGTGACTATTTCTCCCTGCACATCTTCCTCGTCAGACTCTTTCTTTCACAATATTTCTCCTAAAACTACCCCGGCCTGTATTTGCTCCCAAATCTCTCTCGCTGGTGACTATTTAACACGCTCCTACACTCTCCCTTTCTGTATTCTTGCTTGTATTTCACGTTCTATTTTCAGCCGTACAAGTCTTCCGCCTTTTCCCTTCCCATACTCTTTTCTTACGCATTGCTGATGAGCTGTCAAGCCAGGCACCTGCATTCCTGATAGATATATATATATATATGTGGAGCACACATATATCAGTGAAAGTATGGAGTGAAAGCTCAAAGAGAGAATCCCCCGGGCGTGTGTTCCTATCCTTAAAAAAGCACACCCCTCGCCCTGTATTTCTCCTTCATTACAAAGGTATAAGCGAACTTAATGAATTCCTTTATTTTTTAAATAGCGTTTTGGCAAGCGTATTTTTCTTAATGTGAGGGCCTGGTTTTGTTGAAAGAGAGTCCAAAAAACTGTGGTGGCAAGAAGTGGACTTTTCCCTTATTTTATTTTTTAAACATGTGGGTATGTGTACGTGTAATTATATTTATAATATGCACACGCCACGTTTTGCCCTGTATTTCCAGTCATACATTAGGTTCTATAAATTTCCCTTTGTATTTTTAATTGAAAATCCAAAAACTACTGTACTTGTAAATAAATTACAAAATCTCGAGAAAACTTGGATGAATTCCCGCCTTTTTCACACTATGAAACTATATTGTGAAAATGAAAAAAAAACATTCGGGTACCGCACCAAACAGAAGATGAAAAGGAAAACCAGTTTTCTCATCATATGAAGTAAACAGGGGAGAAAATCCAATTTTAGTCAACTTCCCTCTCCCCTTCAAAAAAGAAAGTAAACAGTACCAGAAAATGCTACGGAGGATCAAGTAAAAAGAAAGCAAACTAAAAAAGAGACAAGGACAAATAAGTTGAGTAGGAATACGAAACCCATCAATCAAAGGGGGAAATAGAAAGACAAAAAATATAAAAATTGTAGACACCTCAAATTGATTTTATACCATTTCTTCTATCTTCTCAAATCGCTCTTTTCTCCCATCCATTTCTCACATTCCATACAAATCCTTCTGTTTCTCAATAGTACAGAAGGGAGGGGAAATAGGAAATCGTATTAGACCAGGATAAAAATAGCATGTCTTGTCTTCCCTTTCCCCTCCAAAAAAATTGAGAGCTTATAGACGCAATAAAGGAACGAGTACCAAAGTAAATAAAATGAAGGAAAAAAGGAAAAATCATACAAAAAATGGAAAACCAAATTCTTCGGAGGCGAGGATCAAATAAAGTTTATAACCATGTGGAACAAGTATGTGTGTCGTAAATACTTACGCATATGTGAACTACCCTAACATGTGTATAGACATACCTTAGAAAGATCCTACATGGAAGAAAGGGAAAGTAGGGGAGAGGAAGATATTTGAAAAACAGAAACGCGGAAAAAGGGCTACGCTCAACATAAAGGACAAAAACACGAGGGCGAGAAAGAGGAAGAATAGAAAGGTGAAAAAAGGTATGAAAAGCACGTGTGCCGTATTTTCCCCCTTCTCTCTCTCTTCCTCTTTGCCTCTCTCAATGCATTTCCCGGTACTACATAGAGCGGGTGGCGGTGTTAAAACTCATTAAAGGATGAGTTATGAATGATAATAATAATCATCAAAAGGACTTATATTCTTTTGTATGTATGATACACAATTTCTTTTCACGGGACGGTGGATTATATCAAAGGATTAAAAGAGAGAGAGAGAGAGCGCGAGAAATGGAAGGAGAGAGAGAGAGAAGGAGGGAGAAAGCCCTATACATAGAGTGATATTTCTCTCTCTGTGATCCTCCCGCGGCTGATGATGACGATCCTTGTAGGCGGTTATCCTTTTTATTCGGAGAAAAAACTCTCACTCATAGGGTAAAAACTACTTGAAAAGTGTTACCATCACCGCCACCTCCACTCCGACTACTCGTCCGTCTACACTTCAAACAAACTTCTGTTTTTTTGTGTATACGTATATATGCGTCAATGTGTGAGAGACGGGAGGGTGGGAGACTGAGTGGGTGAGTGAGTAAGTGAGAGTCAAGAGGGAGAGGGAAAGAGAGAGAGAGAGAGGAGAGGGAGAGAAGAGAAAGGGAGAGACAGAGTGAGTGAGTGACTGAAGAGAAATCCTGGCAGAGTGTGTAAGTGAAGACAGTAAATTTTTGACACTCTGTTGCTCACCAGACAAAAATCTTTCTCAACTCTCACATTCTCCGTTTTCTCCTCCCCTCCCCTTCTGCTCCATATATTTTGTACAGGTGAGTAAATAAACAAAGTTTATCTTTTGAAGGGGGGAAAACCCCCGTATTTTTATCTCCAACTCTGTATACTGTAGTTGATGGAAAAACAGAAATTTAAAGCTAGTATGTATCAAGCACATGTCTGGGTGTCCCCTTTTGCTTATTTGTCCTGTAATACCCAAGGAAAAAAGGAGGAAGAAAGTAAAAGCTGACAACAAGGACGTTTACTCTACTTGAACCGTGCTTTTGAAAGTGGGGTGAGAGACGAGAGGATCACTTGACTCGAAAGGACGCAAAAATATATACTTTTGGAAAACCGCAAAGCCCAAATGCATTGAGAGGTTTTTGAGAGTATTCTACAACTAATACTCTCTTTTCTTTACTCATTTCTTTACTTAATATTATGTGCAGGCATGATTCATGGGAGTTTTTTTTAGGGTGGAGAAATGGAAGAAAGTAATCAGGAGAAATGGTAACTTAAAGAAATTGTAAAGTGTTTGTCAATCCTTCACCATTCAAGATTCTAACTTGTTTTTTTTTGTGAAGATAAACGTCAATATTTTTAGTGCCTTAAATAAAACAGCTATGCAAATTTTTTTACATTTACTTATCACAAACCGTGCAAAGGGTGTTTCCAATGGCATAAAATCGGAATTTACTACGGATCACCTCACAAAGGTCTGGCGTTGATATCCTGGAAAAATTTCTCCCTGCATTTGGTCCAAGCTACATATGTTTTGCATTTACTGGGGCAATTCAAAAATTATGTAAAATCTGCTTCTCAGTAAATAATACCAAACTTCTGTCCATTTTATGAAGACAGTGCATAACTAATTTGCATGAAGTCACGGACGTAGATGCAAATAAATAAATTTACTGGCTTTGAAGGGTATCGGATCAGCCTTACCGGTGTATTACTGGCTGTATTAACAAACACGGGCTGGAGTAAATATTTCGCTAATCTGTTGCATGAAACACTTTCGTAAATATAAAAATTATCAGCCGAGAATCAGCCAAATGTTTGGCTTTGTATTTCACGCATTAAAAGGGTATAAGTGAGCCTGAAAAACACTTTAGAAAAGTCCTGCCTCTGCACAAGTTTGTGGAACAGCTGAGCGATTGCGTTTTTAAGAGCGCCACTCAAAAAGCATATCTGGCCTACACTACTAGCTCTAAAATGAATGATTAAATTTAGTGGGGGAAATTTTTATTTGACAAAATTTAATTTTGGATACCAAAAAAACCATGACTCAGTCTTATGGAATGAAAAAAACGCTTCCAAAAAATCTACAATACCATGCAGAATATGAATAAAGTTAATAATAGTATCAAAATAGGAAAATTTGGTGTACTAGTCTTTCTTAAATATTTGTAAGCAAACCAGAAGGAGGCAAATGAGCACACACACACTAGAGATAGCTTCCACCCAAAATGATTCTCCCGACAAAATGTCTCGTGAATGAAAATATTTTGCCAACCTTGGTTTAGTAATGCCCCTCAAAAATAAGTTTCGCCGTTCCCTGCTCTTGAATGACCTGCGTTATTATAGCCGATGTAACCACAATGAAAGTTTAGGTAGCAATGTGTTCACCCCTCCAAAAATAAATTTCTGGGTCAGTGTCTCATGGGAATTAGGTACAACGTTTTTAGGGAATTATGGATTTCCCCCAAAAAAATATAGTACAACAAAAGAAGTGAAATACAATTTTTTTTTAATGGGGAGGATATATTGATGGAACCAAGTAGTTAAAAAATAGTATTTAGAATAAAAGAGAATAAAAAAGGACTTACAAAAAAATGAGAAGGCCTTGCCTCCAGTGAAGTGGTGGCACTTGCAGTAGTCGCAGTGGCACAAGTACAACTAGAGACTTTGGTAATAGCCGTCGTCGAGAAAACGGTGGAAAGCAATTGGGCATGGGAAGAAGATTTTCTCTCTCTCTCTCTTTCCCTCTCTCACTTTCACTCCGTGTCTGTGTCTGTGTGTGCGGAGAGAGCTCCAAGTCTCGTGGTGGTAGCAGTGTAGTCAACAATGGTAAAATGAGTGTGTAGGCCTTGCTGGAGCAAGTACAAGTAGTAGTGGAGAAAACAAGTGAGTGGAGTTTTTCCCTTCTCTCTCTCTCCCTCTTTCTCTTTCCCCTCAAGTCTTTCACTCACTCTCTCTCTCTCTCTTCCTCTTGTACTTTCTCTCTATTCACAGTACTTTCCCCATGCTTTTACTTGACTTGCTTCTTCTTTTCCCTCTGCCTTTCTCCCTGTACATTTCCCCTATATTTCTTTCCCTCCTTTCCCTACATGAGAAAAGAGCGGTGTGTGGCGGGTTTTGAGCTTCAAGAGAAGGTAGAGTGGAGAGAGTTCGTGTCATACTGAGAACGAGACAAGCAGACGAGTCTCAAGCCTGAAAATCGATTTATGCGCAAAAGATTCTCTAAATTTTCGGACTCTTCCATTCCTTCATGGGATTTTCCTCAGTCGTCCTTATATCCCCTCACAGTTGTCTTCCTACCCCCACAGCTACGACTACCAACACTCCGCTCTCTCCTTTCTCTTCAAACTTTCTCTCGCTCTCTCTGTCGCTCTCTTACTCTCTCTCTCTCTGTCTCTCTTCCTCTCTCTCTTTCTTTCTTTCTCTTTACTCCTTCTTTACTTCCCAACACTCTCCTTCAACTCCAACTGCTTTCTACCCATGACTTCCACAACTATTTCTTCCCTGAGTATGTTTTTTTGGGGGGAGCTTTACTACTACTACTACTGGGAAAGCACATGCATAAGGGATATAGAGAGGAGGGTAGAAGCATTGGATGCACATAAATACACTCGGCTTCTTTCCTTTCTCTTATGGCTTTCTCTCCTTTCTCTTACTTTCTCTTTCCTGTCTCTGTCTCTCTCTCTCTCTTTCCCCTCTTCCATCTCTCTATCTTTGTCCCTTTGACTCAGTACGTGCGTTGCTCAACCTATTTCACTGGATATAAAGTGGGTTCAACTTAGTTATACTTGGTTACCGTTTTTTTTCTTCTTCTCCAGGACTTTTGTACTTTTTCCAGGCTGTACATACTTGAGTGTATGCAAGGGTGTATATAAAACAGTATGTATGGATGGTTTGGAAAGAGAGTGAGTGTGTGGGCACATGGTAGGATATTCTTCACTTATTAAGTGTCTCTGTTTCCTTTTGGCATTTATGCATTTGCTCTTTTCTCTGTCTTTTTTCATTTTTCTTTCCTTCTCTCTCTCTTTCTCTTTTCCGGCTCTGGCCCACGCAATATTTCTCTCCTCTTCCCTTTACTTCTTGTGGATTTTCCCCCATTCATTCTTCATCGTCATGTCCTTTCTCGGGCCCACTCTTCATACTTTTGGGGACAGTACATGCCTTTTTGGTGGCGTGGCAAGTGTGGAAGATTATACGTGCATATGCATGTGTAGACAGGACTAACTGTGAGTGGACTTGACTTTATGGGTGACACATATATTAGGGAAATCTGGAACAATCTTCCACTTGACAAGGGGATGTAAGGAGAATTTTAAAAGGAGTCCACGCCATACATTTTTCCCTTTGGTTTCGTGTCACGGGGAACGTGGACAAATGGGGCACGTGTCAATGAAGGGATGGCTGTGTAAGTTTGTCTTCCCTGGTTTCCCGTTCCCCATGGATTTTTGGTCATCCTTTGGTGATGCGGACGTCCAGCTTTCTCAAACGACTCACACAGGTGTACATGAATTGTCATTCCGGAATTCGATACTTATGATTAATACTATACACAAGGAGATTTGCACATTTTATTTAACCATTCATTCCAATTATTCGTATCCCTTTGCATAACGAATTTTGAAATCCCTGTCAATAACGTTTTTGTGGAGTCAGAAGATGCGAAAACAGCATTATTTAGCTAAGCGTGTATACATCTTTTTTTTTTCTTACTACCTTCAAGTTTTATTATGCTTAAACTCTGCCTAATAACAAGAGTTACAAACAAGTCACAACTTATAAATTACATTCTCAGGGTTTCACGGATATTCAAATAAATACATTTGAACACACTAATTAACGAAAAGCTGCAATTCATACACCATACTACAAACTGCCACAGTAGCAGGCTTGAGAAACAAATCCGCGTATTAATAATGTGAATCACTAAAATTAGTTGGATTTTAAGTGAAGACATTGAAATAGTGAAGATAATTACAACACAGCTATTACATTTGTTTGGTCTAAAATATTGCTGATTAACAACTAATGGAATAATACATCCTTTATGCCTATACTTGTCTTTGATTGAATAATACTTCATGCGGATACACTTGTCTTTGACTACATCCATTTTCTGGAATTACTGCCGATCGTCACTGTGCTTGATAATGTCACAGATCGTGTTGACTAACTCACACAAGGTCCGTAACTGTGCCACAGATAGCTCATTTCTGAGTTTCTCCTGCTCAAAGCGCCTTAACTCCCTTCTCTCATCCACGAACAGTTTCGAGCGTTCAAGTTCCACCGAAATCTTGTGCCGCTCATATTCAAACTCGGCAATTTTCATTTCGTGGTGACGGCACAGCTGAGCCGTTCCACCACCGTCGTCGTCAGTGCACATCTTAGGATTCTTCCAACCTAGCGGACTTAGTCTACTTGAACCTGAATGAAAAAGTCGTCCCAAATTATTGTGCGTACAGGTCTTAAGTCTTAACATTACAATACTCACACCACGGAATATAAGTAACGATTTAAGGATATGCACTCATTTCATAGTTTTAGTTCCGATGTATCTTAGTTTTAGCTAACTTTTTCGCTTCGTCGATGTTGAAGCTCCAGATTCGGGCTGAGCCGTCTCCTGTGGTACCCCATGATTGTTGGTCAGTTGGTCAACCCCTTCGTCACAGGATGACGTTTCTGGACAGCCGTCGCTATAGTCGGAAATATCCGATTCTTCTCCCGGATCAACTTCTTTGCTAGCTGAACAACTACCACTCTCAGTATTTCCCGTCTCTTCTTTCACAGTTTTCGCCTTTACTCGCAGTAACAAACGTGCTCGCTCTTCTTGTTGTTGCTCAGTACCGGTTCTGTAAATTACAATTCAACCACTGGTTAACTCCACCGACAGGGTACACCACACTGATAGGTTCCACTACATCGAAAGGTTAAACTACACCGAAAGGTTCCACTACATCGAAAGGCTAAACTACACAGAAAGGTTCCACTACATCGAAAGGCTAAACTACACAGAAAGGTTTAACCATCGCAATAGGTTTAACTACACCCGTAGATGTAACCATCTACACTACATCTACAGGTTGAGCAACATGTACAACAAAGAGGATTGGTGAAATCATAAATACAAATGATTTGAAGTCACTAAAACTAACAAGTAAACTTAACTATAACTAGCACAGGGTGTACTTACGTCGTTTTCAACTCTTCGTTTTCATACTTCAGAAGCAATAAATCAACCCGGTTCTTGACCGTCCGAGCCGTGACATCGTACTCATGGGTATTTCTAAGCTCAGTTGACACGTCCTCCCATCGTTTTTCGCCCGACTGCCACGGTTTCACTGCTAATACGGTCTTCAACAATTGTATATCCTTTTCCACGGTGAACCCGAACCGGTCCTGACAAAAAAGTAAATGATCAAACTAGGATAATGGTGATTTTATTCATCTTGATGCTCATAGTCATTAAACCACTTTATTCAATTAGGACTTGAATGTTTGGAAGTATGGTCACATAAGATATGCTTTGGTGAATGTACCTTCTTACGAGCACCTT
The DNA here is from genome assembly GCA_034698585.1 of Disparrhopalites patrizii. NCBI lineage: Eukaryota > Metazoa > Arthropoda > Collembola > Symphypleona > Sminthuridae > Disparrhopalites > Disparrhopalites patrizii. The sequence goes on from JAQGBT010001315.1 coordinate 16,045, forward strand.
CAGACTTGTCCATCGTCGTTGATACAACCCTGGGACGCATGTTGAAGTTGCGAAAATAATTGTTGTTTAACGATAGAGAAATAATTAAAATATCCCGACTGAACCCAACAATAACTTACCACAGAAATCAACAACACTTACATATAATACGAATTTCTTTTACACTTCAAATAAAGATCACTCAATTTTATCTGATTTTCTACCCCCGTCCACTTCAAACAACCACTCATGATCAACGAGATATTGTTTAATGTTGTAAAACGCACGCAAATTCCTCGGAGAGAAAAGCGAACAGATAATACTGGTTTAAACTTAGTGGTAATGCATCCACGGTTGGCTTTATAACAGCCTTCCAACCCATGATAACGTTAGATAACAAATGATGTTTGATTTGACTTTTCTCCCACAAAAGTACTTAAAGACTTTTGCAAAATGAGACAAATATGGAATGGAATCGACAAATTACGTCGGATCGTCGGATGGTCGAATCATCGAATGAAATCGACGAGGAAAAGCGAAAACCGCAATTTCAATTTGTCTAAAGGAAAATCTATTAAACAAACCCAGCAAGAAAATGGCGTCTTTTCCCGCACTTGTCATGCTTCCGACAAGCAATACCTTATGCGAATTACAAGTGACAATAAAGGTCTAGGTATATTATACTAGTCATTCTTTTAATCATGCGAATCATTCATGAATAATTATTGTGTATAATTCAGGAATCAGAGGACACCCATCACCGATAGCAATCGGGTAAATATTTGTATTAACGAAGTAAAAAATACTACCACTCCTGTAAGTTCATAAGTGATTGAAGTAACTGCGGCTGGTTAGTGAGTCTTTCTCAACTTCGCTTGATTCTAATGGATGCCTAATCTAAGCTTGAATACACCATCAACAAGGGATACTTTGTAAGGCACGGCTGTATGTTTTCAGTTGTCGCAGTTTCATATTTTTCGTGTTGGAAGTTGGACCTTATTTGTTTTAATGTACTTTTTAAGCTCAAGCCCTGCTCCGATCCGATGCATGCAGAAGACATGACAACATCCTGCACCAGGTCATCATTCCATCATGTCTGCTTTGCTGTTCATCTTCAAGATTGCCTTATTATGGACCAATTGCCTGGGACGCTACGACTCCAGTTGCCCTGGAGAACAGTTGCCCCCACACACATTCGCCCTGGACTGGACGCATGCGGAGTCCCGTTTGTGCGACGCAAGCAAGCCCTTACTCCATAATGTGACGTCGTCCAGGCCCGTAGGGTAACGAAGCATTCCGGACTATTGTTGGCAAAACTTTTACGTGTATTTGTACTCAACCCTTTTGGTTGAGCATTTGTCTACGTTTTTTGCTTGTTTGTACGAGTGGAAAACTTAATTTGTCATAATCTATTTACTTAGGCCCTGGGAAAATTTTTTATATGAAACCTTTACCAATGTCATGGCACAGTTTGGCACACAAGTGTTTCGCATGGTGTCAACTGTCTTTACAGTACATGACCACGTCGAGAACAAGATTCTCGTCCCGAGAAATCCAATCGTCCTTGATAACTGGGTCAGGGCAGAGCTCCGATTCGCCGATACACTCCAGGCATTCCTTAAGGAGAATCCCGACTTTCTCCGGGATGAGCCGATACTGGAAGAGTAAGAAAGTATTTGAAAATCGTCTAAAATCATGTGTACTTTTGTATGGTAGTAGTGGTAGTATTGGTCAGGTATTGGCATGATTTTATGTCCACCCTCGCTCACCTCCGGGGTTATGACCCCCAGGCTGCCTTGGAGGAAAGGGTGGCGGCGGTTTCCTGGAATCCCATGTCAACCTTCCGCATGACCTTTCGCGTGGTGCACATCCTCTGGAAGTTGGTAGTCGACTTCCCGCATGGATATCTCGGTATGCAACAGAAGTTTGGACAAGTTCTTCTTTTAAAAGACAAAATGACCTAAATCGGTACACTGACTTTGGTAGAGATACTAGAGACGAGTATATTTGTACCACTGTTCAATTTTATCAGTCTCTGGCTTTTTTACTATTTTTTAAAAATAAATGCAAACATCGTGAAGAGGACATGGATGTAAACTTGATCGACTTGTTCCCCAAACCCTGGCTGAAGGACAAAGACTTGAATGAGGCGGTGTTCAGTCTCTTGCTCGTGACCTTTCAGTACAATTATCCACCGGAGAAGGTTTGTGCGCAGTACCGACTTGTAGTTTCAATAAAATTAGCCTTCTTAACCACCTGCTACTCTGGATCTGCACACTCTGTGCTCTGCAACGCTCCGTAATTCCGATACTGACTTGGACATACTGACTTGGATACGATTTTGTAGGTCGCTGAAGGCTTTCTTGGAGAAGTAGCTACCGGTGTTGAATTTAATAGTGCCCACTGCTACCACATTGCCTTCCACGCCATGCGCATCAGTTACTACGATTCTGCCGTCGAATGGTCCAGACTAGCTTTGCGGAAGCTCCAGAAGGACGGCAAGATCGATGAATCGATGGGAGTTGAATTGCTTAGAATGGCGGTGAAAAAGGTAAGCAATTAACTCATTAAAGAACTATTTAAACATGTACGTATTTGTTTTAATGTATGTACATGTATGCATACAAATGTTTATGTACATATTGTATGTAATATGTACATAAACATTTGTAGTACTAAACAAGGAGCTAATGAAACCATGGATCTTCCATAGCATTTTTGTTGCATTTTTTTTTTGTGATTTTTGCAAGCATGACAAGGTATTTGAACGCTCCAAGCATCTCTATCCAAATCTGTACGTGAATCAATTGAACACATCAGAAGTTCGGGCGAAGGCCAGAAGACGTAGGAGAAATGTGGATGAACATGTGAGTAACGAAAGTCAACTGGATGTCGATGAGGTTGAGAGTCTCCCCGCTTTCCTCCGCCGGTTGGATGACGCCAAGAGGAGGCGGGACGTGTACGAGAAATTATACATGGGGAAATACAACGAGCCACATTTCAACCAAATCAACGCGTGGGTCTTGTGCTCTAAAGGGGATGACCAGGTAGTGCGATTCCATTTGAAAAACAAATGGACCAGAAAGTGACGGTGGTTAACGCCACATCAATGTTCGGTTTGTTATTTGCTGAAAAAGAGGGCAGCGGAAAAGGCGAAATTGTTTTGCTGGAACGAATTCCGCATCCATCCCTACTGGCTCATCGGCCCACTCAAAATGGAGTTCCTGAGCCAGAATCCGGACATAGTGCAGATGTACCAGGTGATTGGTCCGAGGGTTATCGAAAAGCTTCTGAATAACGTTCGAGACAGGCTGGAATTCTCGTCGTCCTCCAAGGGTGTCCATTGGTTGGGTGGGTGGATCAAGGAATTGGACTTCCCCGATTTCCAATCCTTACCCCGGACCGCTGAGTTCATGACGGGACTTCATATGAGGCCGATGCATTCTTCTGAATGGAGTGGTATCGAAGTAGCGACCTATACCGCTGGCGGTTATTCGCAGTATCATACTGACGCTGTGAGTCTCCACCTAATTACGTATAATATATACAAAATATGTAGCATGGTCTTCTAGGATCCCAACTCGTATTTAGAGGTTTTAAATACCTGTTTTGTTATTTTATAAACACTATAAAGACTATAAACGATATAAAGGAAAGCACGTGTTCATACGTCAATTTGTAATTGTACTTTTTTAAAAGGTTGTGCAGGATGATGAACAGTCCAAAATATGTGGAAATCGAATCGCTACCGTCCTATATTACGTAAATATAATACATGTTAACTAGCAATTTTAAGTACTTAATGATGTTTGAAAGAATTTCGTTTGTTTTTTTTTTACATATTTTTTCCCCACTGCCTACACAACAGTTAGGGGAGCCTGAATTTGGAGGCTACACGGCCTTCATCCAGGCCAAGGTGGCGGCAAGACCCGTGGAAGGCTCCGCCGTCCTTTCTTTCGGCACACAAAGGAATGGAGAAGTAGACTATGACACATACCATGGGTCATGTCCCATAATCATGGGTCGGAAATGGGGTAATTTCTACTGCTTTGTAATATACTTTTACGGTCAGGTTCAGTAGTTCCTGGGTGATTTTAAATACAGACTTGAATTCTTTGTAATATTGCAGTGGGCAACAAGTTTGTTCGGTATTATGAGCAATTCCTCGTGGCCAAGTGTGGACTGGACATTAAAGACCGATTCCGGGTAGCAGTCAACGGGAAGGCTCAACGCCATTAAGCAGACGACGCCATTCAGATTCTCGTTGACAGTGCTGCTCATCATCTTGGAAGAATCGCAAATCGCAATGTAAATAAAAAAAGTTCACGGGTAAAAGTGTCTAAACATTTAAATAACAAATAACCTTATTTACTCCTGTTACGTCTAAAAATTTTGTTTAGTTATACCAGAATGATCTTTTGTATCCTCCGATTTTCTCCGTTTAGATTCAATGTTCTAATTAATTTCCATATTTTTGTAATTACTAGCGTTGTCCTGAATAATTAATACAATTTTATATTATGCACTTGAATTTATTGGATTTCTTTCTTTTTTGCATGTACATTGTACATACTTGCTCTGTCGCAGGAACCGATGTTTGTAATTCGTCCGTAAATCATCGATAATTTCTTATAATTCTTAAAAACGTACGGGACATGTGGAATAGACCTCTACTTTACACTATAAGAAATTGAAGTTTTTGTTTCAATTTCTCGTCCTGAATCCTCCGTCAAAAAATCGGCTAGAAAAGGGAACATATTATATGTAGTTTATAGAGAAAGCCGTTGCAGCCGCCTGCCGCCCTTCGCTATCGTCTCCTGTGAACATGGACAGGTGTGCGAGAGATATTATATGGCTTGAAGACGAGTTGTTCTAAATGGGAGGTGGAGGACTCATCGTCTCCTCGAGGCTGTTCGGAGAGCTTTATACTTTCCCAGGTCTTTTATGTCATAAAGTGCAGAAACTATAGAGACTGATGAGAATGAGAACCTCCTTGTTTGTTCTCCCTCTCTCTCTCTTCTAATGAATTACCAACTACGAACAACGTGTGATCTGTGATCCCTGGCAACGACACTATCGACGGGGGGATGATTACATGGGATAAGTTGAAACTTCCTTGCTTATACTATAACATCACCATACATATGTACATATGTATGGACTACATCCGTCCTTCATGGTCTCATCTTATAATGGGGAAAAAGTTGAGCCCGACTTTGTGGAAGTACCATGACGATGCATATGCACATACATTATGCTTGTATCGGTTTTCATCCACCGGAATTTTCCGCATCACTGAGTTTTTCTACTAATTAGGTGATATGTCACTTGAACTTTGAGGAAGAGTGAGAGAGAGGGAGAGAGAGAGTGAAATCAATTATTACGTCTTGTATACATTTCAAAATCCCCTGGAGCTTCAAAGTTCCGCTCACTCCAAATCAGTTCATTAAGGCAGGCTCCGTGTGAATTTGGTTGTTGCCGACGTGAGACCGTTACTTAACATGAGCATGCATATTTTTCATGAATTGACATTCATTGTCTCTTCATATGAAAACGAGCAATGCGTCTTCATTACCTTTCATAATTGTGGCATTCCGAGAAAATCCCCTTTCGTATCTTGTTGTAGGTCATTTGCTTGCTGTAGTACGTACTCTACTTTTTTATTGCATTATTTATTTTTATTTTATTACCAAGACCCTACCCGTCAGCCTAAAATATACTGGAGCAGACACGGCAAGGTGTCCAGTGTCCACTTAAGCCTTCTACACATGTTATTGGTGGCATTAAAGAGCATTATTATTATTCGCCAGAAAGAAAATATGTTTTCGCATGTGCACTTTACACGAGAAAGAATTGCCATTATGGTTGGGATTTGAACTGGTCGAATATTTTTTTTAATCTGAGTACCGGCAATCCGCATTTGGTTTACATTTTGTGGGAAAAGAAAGACATTCGTGCTACTGATTTATAGGGACAAAATATGCAATAACATAATTAATTTATGAAGTAATTAGTCAGAAGAAATGGAAACAGATTTAAAGGGCTATGTTTAATGTTTACAATAGCATCAGTGACAACGGGGGGAAGGGGAGAGACGGGCACGTATAATGGGCAATATTTTACAAAAGCTCTATTATATCCTTTGTGTCCCAATTCCCCCTTTCAAAGGAGACGACAATAGCAACAACAAACGTACAATTACTAGCTTATGAATCATATGAAATATAGGCCCTACAATAGACTAAAATCCTGCACATGTACTACTTCCCTAATGAACTGGCTTATTACATAGATGTAGTATGTTATTTCCCCGTCAATAAAACACGCTCTCTCCCTCCTTTTTACATGCCAATTTTCACCGGGGGAAAAATATGGGAGAGAAAGCGTGTTTTATGTGTGTCGGTATTGTATATTTTAAGTTGTCACGTCACTCCGGCGTCTTTGAAGCTTTGGAAGTGTATCACTGTTGATGATTGGTGAACTACAGCAGCTTCAACCTTTCCTGTTACTGACAATTCCCCTCTGGCAATCAAAAAAAATGAGACGGAGAGACGAAGGATTTTGTTTTCGAGAAACCAAATAAAAATAGGAGCTGCTTGAAAGTGACTCTTGTTGATTGCTACAAAGCTCAAAAATCAGAATTTAAAAACAAACAGCGTGTCACAGCATTAGTATGGCACCCATGATGGCTTTTTGGCCAAAGCACGGAGGAAAAGCCGAGCTTGCTTCTTCGCCACTCTTTTAATATCTTCAAACTTTTTCACTCTCTCCGCATCCTCGTCCGCCTGCTCCTGCTTATTCTTCTCCAAAGTCACCTCGTTTGCCCTGAATGGGTCTTCAAATGCAATGGCATAGTTATCCTGTAGAAAAGGTAAATTAAGAAAAAAAATGAGGAGATATTACATAAAACTTTGTTTATCATTCCTACAACAACATCCTTGGTTGTTTATCTTTATAGAGACTCTTTATAAAGACTGTTCTCATAATTAAAAAATTAGAAATAACAAGAAAAAACTTTTGCAGACACAGAAAACTGGTAAATAAATAACGTTAGGTCAACATACAAGAGCAAAATTCTGGAAGGCCACTTCCGTGTCCAATTTGGCGAGCTCCACCTTACTCTTCTCCACTTGAACCCGCTCCTTCAAATGCTGAAGCTTGACTGTGAGTTCATCTCGTGTTTGCTCCAAAATCTACAGAAACCATCAGAAACGTTCAGAATACACAACGAGTAATGAGAGTACATAAACATATGTATACCCAGATTGCCACGTCAAGTTTAGCAACAGTTGTTTTTATTTCAGTCAGTTTCACCTGTTTGACGTGAGAAACATGAGGTTTGAATTTGGACCTAACCCAGCTTGTGTCCGTACCTTTTTACATACATCGTATATGTACGTAACGTATGTAGGAATTTTTGAGTAAATGTAAATAATACAGTTCGAAATGAGCCAAACCTTAATGTCCTGAATAAGTTGCTTCTCTCGCGGCGCGACGATAATATTCCCTTGGACATCATACTCATCTCCGCGAACAAAGCGGTCCTGCTGAATCAAATTCAGCTCTTTCTGCAAGTTGTTGAGGCGAGAGAAGATGTAGCTGGCCTGTTTCGTGGTATCAGTCTGCTCCACGACCACTTCATGGAGAGCTTTACTCTTGCTACTCAAATCCTCGAACATTTCCATGCCAGCAGTAGTATGAAGGAACTCTTGCCAGGCTTCTTCTTTTCCAGGCACTTCCCTATTATGGACATAAATGTGCGTTACATCAAAACTGGTCCAAAAAAAAATGTTTTAAGTACATTCCCGATCCCTCCTTCCTCCTCCCACTCCCCCCATCCCTCGCCCAAAACTCATCCAATCATTCATGATTCATAGGGAATTGGAAAGAGAAAAAAAGTATATGGGAGGGAGAAGGAAATAGAAAAGCAAAAGATGTATTAGCAAGAGGAAGGAAAACTGTAGTAGTAAACATCTTTTGGGAAGGCTACAGCTGCACGATTTTAGGTGAACAAAAAATTGATTGAGTCGTCTGCATACATACTTACATACATAGTTGTCTCTACGACGAGTCAGGGGGGAAAAGTACGAGTAAAACATTGAAGAAATAATGAGGATGTGTAGTCACGAGAATGATGGATTGCAATTGGAAATGAAGGAAGAGGGAGGTGAAAGGAATGGAAAGGGGACGAAGGAGGAGGAGACGAAGAAGACGCGTTTGAGGGAGAAAATAAAGGGTTAAAAAACAATGTGCATGACTTACCCTTCCATTCCGCCCACCCCATCTATTGTGGGGCCCAGGACTTCTCCTATTGTTGTTCCAGGCCTCTGTAACGTTGTAAAAAAAAATTGTTCGGGTCATGAATTCCTTATCAAGTCATTTTTTTGCTGATCCGCGCCCCATTATCCATAAACAAGATGGTTGGATCCAGACCAAAATTGATCCAATACCGGTGAGAAAAACTGGAGAACATTTCCAATGAATTGTGAATAAAAAATACAAACCTCATCCGGGACGTCGGTAGGAGTCTGCCCTTGCTTCTCCAAATCCGCGTCCACGGCAGTTGGTGGAGGTCTCCCGGGAATCTCACCCTCCGCTTCCGTATCCTCAGTGCTCCCTCTAGTGGGTGCAGGACTCTTCCCACGACCCCGACCCCGACTTTTACTCTTGCTCTTCCCCAATTTCTTTTTACTCCCCTTCCCCTTCAAATCCCCTTTGGACTTGCCCCCTTTGGCTTTCCTCCCCGAGGGAGTTTTCTTAACGGGTGGGGTTGGAGGGGGTAGGAGTTCCTCCTCCGGCTTGACCCCCGCCGCTTGAGTGGGTGGAGGGGCGGGGGTGGGGGCGGCTTCCTCCTTATTATCCACCATGGTGGAGGCGGATCGTTTCCCAAGTGCCTCCATCTCCTCCGCTTCCAGATCCTGATGCGCTCCCGGAATGGTCGTGGGGATCATCCCCGTCTCCGTGGCGTAGAGCCAGAGGGATCTAAACTTGTCGAATAACTCCCGGGGATTGACGGGATTACCATCCTCGAGGGAATGAATGCGGTTGTCGAAGAGGGCCAAGGCATGATCTCGGACGGTTCTGAACGTCCCGGGATAGACTTGGATGTACAAATCCGAGATCTCTTGAGGGATTTTGGAGAGGAAGTCATGGAGGGTGAAGGCATCGTTGAGCATCGGTCCGACTTGATCCTCACATGTTTTGTTACCTGACGTCCCCGGGGCCAAGAGGCCAAAGGGTATGCACTTGATGTGATCCGCAAAGCGAAAAGTCTCCAGAGAAGAATGCTTGTACTGTCTCTCGGGTCGGATGTGAAGGACGATCCGAATCTCACAATTCCCACTCACAATATCCTTGAGACAGTAGGTGAGCTTGCTCAGTCGAAAGTGATTTGCTTTCTTAGGCATACACACGTTGATCCCAATCCTTCGCAACTGTTGTCATTGTTTTTTAAACAGAACAAAAAAATGGGGTGAAAACAAATTCATCTTACATACATACCTACATACTTTCATAAACACCCGATGTAATAGAAAGTCAATACCAAGGAAATATAATCCCCCTACAAAACCTGCTGATACAGGGAAACCTAATATTCTTGTTGGATTGTATGTACTATACTATTGACTTAAAAATATTAAGTAACAGCTCCATCATAAAAAAAATACTCACTCGTTCGTAGTACCGTCTTAGCTTTTGATCCCGACAAGCCTTCTTGCACAACTGTGCTAAAAAGGCAATATCCTGCCGAATGTGAATGGCTTCCGCAGCCGGACCTGTCCTCTTCTTCCTACATCCCATCTTATTACAAGTGGGTCCGCTACAGCCATCCGAGAAGCTTCTACTAAGCGGTGGGAAAATTGCATCTCTCTCCGGAATTGGAGCTATTTTTGCAAATGTTATCTATCTCAGGCAAACAAAAAAAATGTCAAGAACAAAACACCCCCATTTTTTTAATATTGCTATACGCTACGAATATTTCCACGGGCTCTCCCTCTTCGCACTGTGAGGCTGCAGAGTCAAACAGAAGTATTACATATACAAATAATAATAATTTTTGTCCGTGACAGATTCATTTTATCAAGTAAACAGAGGTGCTCTCTACCTTCAGAACTTATACAGATATACATACATTAAAAAGTCTCAACTCCGCAGCCAAACTTGCAACGACACGAGTGTGTGGAGCAAATGTTGAAAATAAAAAAAAAGCAATCTACAGGTATGCTACATGTCTAAATATGCATATGTATATAATTTATGAGAAATGGAGAACTTACTCTGGATTTGACAATTTTAGGCTTGCAATGGGGCTTGAATGACTCCCCGTAGATGTCGATGAAGACCAACGTGTGGGGCTTGGCGTAGGGCTCCCGAGGGATTTCCCTTTGGCAGGTGAGTGCCCGGATGAGCAAGCCAAAGCCGTGTTCCGCCGCTCCGATTTTTTGAAAGATCATGCCCTTCCAAGAACATGCGAACGTTCTTTTAATAATTTTACGACATTTAATTATTAACAACTAAGTAACGAAGATTTACAAAAACTTAATGCTATTTCATCTAATGATTTCTTTTCCTAGATTTTAAATGTGATTTCCTAATCCTACTACGGAGAAAAATGTATTGTCGTTTTTTTTAATGAAACTATTTTACTTACATGGGGTGAATCCTTGTTAAATGGATTTCCTTCACACGAGCCCAGTGTGAGTAAATCTCGGATTTTGTCGCAGCGAATCTCTACTATAGCCATCCGAATGAGGTAGCGCATTTCATTGGATTTAGCTGCACAGATTTGGAAAATCTTCTCCAAACATCGGGGGATGATGCCGCGGTACTTTTTGTAACAAAGGGGAACTTTTTGTAACATTTTCCTGAGAATTCCTTCAAAATACTCGCCAAACATGTGTTTTTGGGAAATTATCAACATTCTACAATACTTAATTATTCCTACGTACACAAACTACAAATTACTTTGTACTCACCTGGAATTTATTGAGGGACCCAAAGAGAGTAAAATATTTCCCAGAGATTTCGGAGCCCACTCCTAAAACCAGTCCCGACACGCCATCCATTGCCTTTTCTACCACATCATGAGCAATGATGTTGAAGGTCTCCTCTTGACTCGTGTTCCGAAGCACCCCATTACAATTGAAAGGAATGCCGGTGTTGCCCGAGAGAAAAGGCTTCTTACGTCCCTTGTAGTCATACTCGTCCAGGACGTGCGGTATGAGCTGGACACCCTGGGGATAAATGGCCCGTTAATACTATAATTACTATAATTACGATTCACGCATAATAGTAATTCCAAAAGCACAGAATCCCCTGGCTAAGCTTACTCTTCCATCGGGTAACACTTCAAAAATATTGTCTTGCATTCTTGGACACGGACGTAATCTTATCCAAATCTCCGGCGGTCCAGCAACGGGCGGTTTCTCTGGTGGAGGCTGATAAACTGGCGGTAGGATAATGTCCTCTTCCATTTCACCATATTCCTCCAATGTGTGGAGCATCTTGGGACTACAACAGTATGTGGGGGGTTAGAATTCTTTGGAAAGATATCATAATATAAGAATTTAAAAAAAAAGAGTTAGAATACATGTTTGCCAAATATCTTCACAATTTAATTGGACTTGTGCAAGGAAATAAGGTCTTTACGTGCTTTGTCCGAAACCCCAAAATTCCTCCTCATCCTCCAACGGATCCGTTTTACTCTTCGAACTACTCGCCCGCTTCTGATCATCACCAGCGGTCTTATTTCGGTTCGCTTCCAACTCCGCATCGGAGGCATCCTCCACGTCTGTCTTACTCTTTCGCTTATTCTCCTTCTTGCTCCCTCTCTTCCCATTACTATTATTACTGTTTGTGGCTGTGAGAGAGTCTTTTTTTTAGGAGAAAGAAAGCAAAAGCATTTATTATAATTTATTAGACGCCAAATATTAGGACAAGGAATCAAGTTTGACGGCGGTAGTTAATGTACTTGAATATTTACTTACTCCGACCTTCCCTCGTCACTGATTTCCGTTGTTTCTTCGAAGCATCTGTCATGGTCAGTGGTGGCAGAAGCCGGAATGAGCACGTTCAGTTTGGAAGGGAACAACGGATGATGATGACACCTTTTAGCAGTGATTAGCTTCCAGTACACGTCTTTCAATATTCCTGTCATTCCGTAGGCATAGTCCTTGTGTCATAATTCTTAGGAACTAAAGGATGATCGATGATTTTACATACATATTTCATTGTTTTCACCACTATTAAAGTACCGTGCACCTCTCATGTCTCATATTTTTTATTTCTGTATTTCTACTACATTTCTTAAACTCTTCTATGGACTATATTATGTACCACTAATTATTAGTGATTTGGCACGCTGATGTCATTATTTTCAGGAGATATTGTGTTCCTGTGGAATTACAAAAATCGGGGCAGGACACACAAAATTTCCCCCAAACAATAATTGACCACGGACACAGACATCGGACACGTTGTTTGTTGTTTCCTTTAACTTTTAATTAATTCATTATTCCATAATGCTGTATTTTTTTCACGACTTTGTCATGCACGCAAGCCAGATATACACAATAAGATGTACTTGCAATAATATCAAAATCAAAATAGATATTAATCAGGTTGCGCAGCGCAACAACACAACGGAAAATATGTACATACAGCGCTGTTATTGCTAATGGACAATGGCAAATGACAATAACTGATCGATATTGTTATTTATTTTATTATCATCAAACATAAAACAATTATTACAATAATAACAACTGACGCAGGCACCAAACACGATTGCGCTTCATAAGAATCACCGTGTCAATGTCAAGATTTAATGTTTTCGAAATTTGCTGTGAACCCCAGTACTATAGAATCCGCAACCCGCATCTTACATAAAAAGATTATCAGAAGTCAGAAGAATCAGAAATCGGAACAGGAGCACAGCACTGACAGTCAGGTGTCAGGGCAAGGCTAAGAACATTATTACAGGAGTAACTTTCACAATAAGCTTACGAGTCTAAACTTTACACATTTCTCTTCGTATTTGTGTACAATACTTTTTATTCGGAATGTCGGAATAGTAAAACCATTTAATGATGCTCCGGCTCATTTGCAATTGCAATACTCAGTACTCACTAACCGTATAGTTGATGCATCAATTTGGAGACAGGTATTCATGTAAATAAATAAAATAAACAGACAAACTTAAATAATGAGTACTACAGCAGGATCAGTAGACCTTCCTGAAGCCCCTCAGCCTGAACGTAAGTTATTGCACATTGATGATGTATGCATGATTGCAAAATGTTCTGGAGATGGACCATTCTGGAGAAGCCATAATGAGTTTGTACACTTAATTGTAATTAGTAATTAATTGTTCCTTTCGTAACAGCTACTGCCACTCCAAAAGCAAGTGGATCAAATGTGTCAGGATCTCAAGCGCAAATTGTCCCGCCACCGCCAGGGGCAGCGGAAGGTGAAGGAGACAAAGCGCAATCACCGCCGGGCACAGAAGAAGATGGGGCCAAGAAAGCGGAAGAAGGTGGCGAAATGGACGTCAGACCTTCCAAAGATATCGTACAGTCTGACAGCAGGAGATCTCAACGACCTGAAGAATTCAGTGCTAAACGCCACCGTAAAGCAAGTATGTTTGAAGAAAAGGGAGATAACGCCAAAAATGGGGACGGAGGAGATCTACGTGATACTCTCGCCGAATTTTTTTCGTCGGCGCCGAGAGAAGCCACAGAAGCTGGAACGGTCTTAAAACCCTTAAGAAGACCAAAAGTACGCTTCGTTTGCAAAGATACAAAATGACTGAATACATTTTTGTTTTGCAGAAAGTTTTGTCCCAACTTTTTCATGCCTTTTAGCTTATTTACGAGAACACGTATCGAATGAGTGCCAAGTTCCCCTTTAGTCATTCCCGAGTCAAATCAATGATGGGGCCTATATTGGAAGACATGCTCATGGACTATAAGTATAATTCCAAAACCTCAGCTCAGAAAGCGATGGAAGTTGCTGAGAAAATACGCCGAAATGTCCTTGCTTTCCGATTCGATAGGTGAAGTTGCGGATTTAATCTACTTTCAACCAAAAAAATACAAATGTTTGTGTTTGTGTATTACGTGAATGCATGAGAACTCATGAAAAAATATCTCTTCCGTACTGACTACATCACAGGTACAAAATTGTGGTTTTGGTAACCATTTCGCCATTAAATCGTCAAGGCTTTCACAACGGCTTTCGATGCCTCTGGGATGCGAATCGGGACTCGTATGCATACGAAACCCTCAGGAATCCATCCACCTTTGTTATAGCCGTCGTTTATGGCATTTATTTCGAGTAGTTCTTCGCCCATTTTATTCCGTCTTACTCGGAATGTGACAGGGACGTCGCCCCTAGAATAACCAGCTTTTCCTTGTTTTCGCATACGATTTATAATTTATCTGAACATTATAAACTACTAATTGTAAATACATATACATATATGTATAAAGCTCCCTGCTACCACATGTAGTTGTATGTAGTAGTTTAGATTTCATAATCTGGCTCCGAAGTTTTGTAGCAACAATGCAAATGTTATATGTATAAAATATGTACATATTTATATACATACGTTATTAATTAGCCTCATTCGGTGCAATGTTGCAATAATACCACTTGACGGGGAGAAAGTATGTACAAATCACTTCGTGTAGGATGTACCCATACCCAGTTGCCATTATTCAATAAAACTGTAAAGCCTCTTTGCCGGAGCAATCTCTGAATACGACATGACCCCTTGAATTTCAATCAACAAAAACACAATAATCTTCAGGTTTTACGAAAACAGTTCCGAAATCCCGAATGTGGGTCAGTCCCAATAGTCAACAGTATTTGCATGATTTAGTAGTAGGTAGTAGTACTTCTTTACTGTTCATCATTCAATGGTAAACGTTTCGTACATTTTGCTTAGATATTTGGCCGGCCTTGGCGCGGAGCGGGAATTGATGTAATTAACAATATTATAATATAATTTACAATAATAAATCATTACAAACGTCATTACGTCATACTCGTCAACATAAACCGTCAACTCAAACTACATATTATTAAACTATACATAATACATAAACATTGCGAGTGTCTGTCATCGAGTTCAATTCGCTGTCGTTCGTCGTTAGCTGCATGCCGCATGTCATCTATAATTTTTGCACTTTTGCATTTACTTCACTGCACGTGCATGCTTCATTGCACGACTACACACATCAGCGTTCGCCAGCACACTAGCAGCTGCTGTAGATTGTTTTGACATTTTTCAGTGGAAGTTCGGGTCATTCGGGTATTCGGGTGGTATTTGCCATTCAGATTTCAAGCAAGTTCTATATTAGTTAAGTTGGTTGCTTTGTTCAAACTGGAGTAAAAAGGATTCATTGATGGGCTTCATAGGATTACTTGTAATTTCGCGGAGCAGTTCGGCAGTCAGCAGTTGCCTTGTCACATGTCACATCGGACGTCAATTTCTTCATGTCATATTGAATTTATTGGGACGTCCTCGGAGTCCAGAGTCGGAATGTCGGCAGTGCTTTTGGAGTGCAATTAATACAATACACTTGGCATACAACATTACATAAAAGTACAACTCTTGCAATGGTGGATCAACATCCACCGGGGGAGGCAGGAAAATCTCCAGGAACTCCTCATCCACCTTCTCATCACGGAACACCACAACAATCTACAACTTCTCACGCCCCTACTCACCCTCATCCTCACAAAGCCCCAGTCATACCTGGTTATGCCAAACCTATTGAAAGATCAAATCCATCTGCGACTTCAACTTCAGGTTCCACCTTGACTTGATTGGCAATATGTAACAAAAAGTTGCCTCTTGAAAATGAAATTCCAACTACAACAGTCGTGAGCATGCTTGTAAAAAGAATACATTGCAGGGGGAGCACGAACCGTGAGAAGACCTCCAGTGACACCGACAAAAAAAACCACACCCCAACCTTCTAAAGCAAAGAAACTACCGACGACCCACAAATCTCCAGACGCGCCGGATGCCTCCGGGGGTGACGCGAACGATGCCGCGGAAAAAGGAGGTGCAAATACCCCTTCTGACACGGACCATACGGCCACAACAGCGGGGTTGATGGACGTGGTAGGGAAATTGAAGAACTTTGCTTCTGATACCGCCGGAGGGTCGGACACTCGAAGGGGGTCTCAGGGACCGTCACTCTATAGAAAAAAATCAAAATACTCCACCCTTTATGGACAAGACCAAGACTTGGAACAAGACCACGAGAAGAAGATAGAGAATACAATTACGTCTGATGAAGCGCGCCGAGTTCGAGATACGCTTTCGAGGCGGAAAGTGCGGGCAGAGATTTGCACATATCACTTGCTCCTCATCGTTGCGCTGCTGCGCATTTTCACCACGCTGTTGATGGTGTACGAATACGAAGAGTACTCCATCGTCCTGGAGTACCTCTTGCGGCTACGGAAAGTGAACTGCATTGAAGTGTACACGTGGGTCTTGATTGACCTCTGGCCCTTCATCCTCATCTTGTACTTCTTCGCCTGCTGTGTGCTCCCCACACTCACCAGCAAAGACGTGACCCAAGCATGCATTTACTGGATGGTAATTCAGATGGTGTACACCGGCTACAGATTTTTCTTCCTCCAACAATACATTTTTCATCGAGAGATTTTCATCACAAAAGCATCTCTCCTGATGTTCATGGGTCACACGGTGTTAGATGTCATCTGCTTCACCATCGTCATGATTCGCTACTACTTCTGGGCTAATCCGTGCCTGGAGCGGGACCGCTATTCCAATACCATGTTGGGTGGCTACTTGGTCAATGAATATATTCTCTTCATGGTCCAGTCCTCCTTCATCCGGAAGAAGACTGCAGTTCAGCGAGCCACGGCCTTCCAAATCATGACGGTGGTGAGGAAGATCAAGGACAAATTACGGGCAACTGGTGATACATCGGCTCCTTCGGACCAAGCCATTCAGAAGGAGGTGAAAACTGCCATTCACGCCTTGCAAGATTGGAAGAAATTTCCGGCATTACGTATCATTCACTTTTTTGAGGTCAAGGAGAAGATAATGAAGGAGAAGCTCCGGTTCAGACGCCAAAGGATTCGGGAAATGAAGAACAAGTTCAATGAGTTGGTGCACAAGCACAAGAAAGATAAACCCAAGCCTGTATTCAAGGGTAAAGGTAAGGGGGCCCAAACGGGTCTAGCTCCCCAGAAGCGGGCATTGGACATGGCCGACGTGGTGGCTCTGCATCTGAGGAAAATCAAGAAAGTGCGGGATCGAGATCAACAAAACAAGGCTTATGCGGCAAAAAGACAGGATTTACTTAAAAAACATTAATTTCACCAAAAACCAAAACGCAACAGTTTACAGTTACACCATTCTTTCGCCGTAGCCAAATAATGAGAAGCATGATTTAATTTTAAACCAAGTTTTCCGTATTAGTCATCGATAGGAATCGATGGAACTCCCGCAAGGAGGAATTATATGAAGGTGTCCAACGTTTTCATAGCAGCTGTTA